>JAECUM010066757.1:0-10797 GCA_016617855.1 Megalonaias nervosa | reverse complement strand
TTTTAGGAATTTTTCGTTTACGCGTTGGTCACTCAGTATTGGTCGTTCACCCTCTCTGCTGCTATAATTAAACAAAGATTTTATCCAGACATATACGATATCTAGATCTTGGGTCATATAAATTTATTGTTATAAATCCGAACGGAACAGCTTGTGCTTTTGAAAAGAAGTTTCTAGCCTTAATCATGTCCATGTCCCCCGAACACCAGGTATAATAAATATTTTGTAAAGTATAATTATCTACTCCATTAAACACAATTAAGATATTGCAATTATCTCTGATTACTTTAGGAATTTGTGTATATTTTTGTGACGGCCTCGCGAAAATATCCGAGCTGGATTTGATTGTTTATCCAGCATCACATCATCGTATACTACGAGATTATTGATACATCCATCAAGATTATCTACAGATGGAGCTTCATCAATATCGGTGATAAAATCAATAGCATCATTATCAGGACACATCAGCGATTTTGCATTTTCATTAAAATCTTTAAGTACTTCGTGACATCGTTGATCATCTACAGATGGTGCTACTAAATATAATTTATCCCACTTGAGCCATCGCATTATCAGATTAAATAATAATTGCGTTTTACCAGACCCAGATGGGCCAAGTATAATTGCTCTGATAGAATTTGGTAGCGCTCGATGATGCTTAACTGGCTCTTGTTTTCGTGTCGCTGAGAAATCAATTATATCCATATAATAATAATATAAATTTATATTGCGTTTGATGCAGAGCACATACGTCCACCACTGGATTAACAACAATAATAACAAAAAATAACAGGCGCGCACTTACAGGCAGGTGTGTGAAATGTAGTACAAAAAAATACAAATTTATTTCATTAAAGATAGGTGGAGATATCGCTGCTTCTTTACGTAAATTACCAGGAGCTCCATGGGCAAAGTATCCTGGTGAAAAACAATTACCCGGGTATAATTATTGTGGTCCTGGAACTCGTCTTGATATCCGACTCGATAACAGAGGCCAACCAAAACCTGGAGAGTATCCAATAAACGCAATTGATCAAGCGTGTCACGTCCATGATGTCGCGTATAAAAGTAAGGATTTACAACAACGACATATTGCAGATGTAAAATTAATTCATGCCATAAATAATATAAAAGATAAATCGTTTCGAGAAAGATTAGCTGCTTTTCTGATAAAAACTGGTATGAAAAGTAAAATAATGTTAGGGGCTGGTAATTAATCAATTGATTATGATAATGGAATCTGTTTATTATAGCCCAAGAGGATATTGGAGAGGTAAAGCAGCGATTAGTAAACTTGCTGAAGCAGCAAAAGTCTCACGTGATGTTGCTGCAGCGTGATTAGCACGACAGGCAATATGGCAAATCTTTCTACGTCCACCTAAAAAGATTCAGTATGAACATTTTGATGTTAGTACCCCTAATGAAGTTCATCAAGCAGATATTTTGTTTTTCCACACGATACCATTAAAACTGGCAGACGTCAATACACATACAGATACGCGTTAACCGTCGTTGACGTTGCAAGCAGATATAAAGAAGCAGAAGCATTATCAACTAAAACAGCGACTGAAGTTGCATCTGCGTTTGAACGCATTTATCAACGTGGTGGTCTACGATGGCCACAATTGCTACAGGTTGATCATGGCAAAGAATTTCTTGGTGCAGTATCATCGTTAATGAAGCGACATAACGTTAAAATCAGACGAGGACACACAGAAATTCATCGTGATCAGGCAATCGTTGAAGGATTTAATCGAACACTTGCTGAGCGGTTATTTGGATACCAATACGCGAGGGAAATATCTGCTGACTTTAAATCCAGGGAGAGATCTCGTGAATGGGTTGCAAGGTTACCGAGTGTGATAGCTGCGTTGGACAACGAAGTGACTTGTGCAACTTCTATGAAACCTTCTAATGCGATCAAAAAAAAAATATATATACCAATACAACATAAATCTTCCTCTCAACCAGTACTAGGTAATGTTACTGTAAGATATTTACATGAACCTGGTGAACTTGAAGGAGGAAGAAAAAGAGCAACTGATCCTATCTGGAGTGTGACCACACACAAAATGTCTAGCGTGGTAAGGTCCACAGGTAGACCCGCAATCTACAGATTAGATTCAACTGCTCCTCAGCGTGGATTTGTACGCGAGCAATTACAAATAATTCCTACAGATACACAATTACCACCGCGTTCACTTTTATAAACTTGCACAGCGTCCAGCGCCTCGACGTCGATTACATTCAAGACAGGTCAGCATCACATTTTCGCGTGTCTGACCAAGACTACTGTTAATTCTATCAATGGTAAATTGTTTTGGATTATTACTCGAATACTGCCACAGCATATTACAGTTACAACTTGCACAATGATTATTCTGTTGTGCTTTTAGTTTTATAATAAATTCAACATCAATATCAAAATCGCGATTATTTTTTTTTGTCACGTTGCTTATAACTTGCTAATCTTTTATTGATATCGACAATATTGTCAGGAATTTCCTCAGTTATTACGCAATCCATGATAACCCGGCGCAGTTGAGATATTCTTCTGACTCGAGACACTGCAAGATAAACTCAATTTGACCACTCAATACGATCATCGACAATCCAAATATTTGTATCAGTAATAGTTAATCCCTGTGACGAGTGAATCGTTATAGCGTATCCTAACGTCCACGGCGATTTATCCATACTTAACGCACTCTCAACAACATCAACAACGACTAAAACAATATCATTTAATACAAGATTTTGTATTCCACCACCAGGAATCTCAACATCAATATTCTGTCGTCGAGTATCTGCTGGACCATAACACAAAGGTACAGGTAGATTTGAAACTTTTTCTTTATGTAGCGTAAATAATTGTTGTTGAAGCGTATCGCGAACTATTTTTCTACTCGCAACTATCAAATCAGCAGGTCTCCATAAAGCCCAAAAATCATTCATAGAAGTTTCTGGAATTACTTTACGCATTATTTCACACAGTAGTTTATCTGGCTGTAATCTTATTAACTTTTTAAACTCTTTTAGTGATTTATCGATAGCTCTATGGTCATCAGTTATTTCTTCGTAATAATCTACAAATGTTTTCAGCCACTCATGTGGAGACGATCCAATAAAGGTGGCGGTTGACCATGATCGCCGCACATTATCACAGCAGTATTTTTTAATAACAGCCAATCAAGAAATATTTTTAATACCTCTAGCGACACCGTGCATATCTCGTCCCAGATAATAATTTTAGGAATGTGTTTCTCACCCATCCGCGATGGAGTCCATGCGTCTCCGCACCATCTAAAGAAACTATAATATATACACGATTTTACTTCTCGTTCTTTTATTTCCCTCGCGAGTTTATGTGTCGGTGTCAAAACAATCATATCAGAACATTTACTAAATAATTTAATCGCGCGTGTTGTTTTACCTGAACCACCACACCCATTAAGATAAACGGTTTTATGTCTCGCTACGGGATCATATACAGATGGTGCCGATGACAATCTTGGTATTTGATTGTTCTTGTAATATGTTTTCGCAACTTCAACATCGGCAGATTCAGAATAACTGATTATATCCTCGTGTTTTTTTCTCCATTCGCCCCATGGTGCATGATCGTTAATACGCAATTGTTTTAACGAATCCGCATATTTTTTATTTATATAAAATGAATCTGTCGCGACTCTGACTGCGTAACGAGGAAATCTGTTTATCATAGATAATAAATTTATCGAAATGTACGCTAGCATCGAGGATCTTAAATGAGTAAGCTGCGGTGATTCGCCATCAGTATAACTCACAATTGTACCTAATTTAGTTCCGTCTGATAAATAAGCATTACTGCGATCTATAAATGTGTTTTTCTCCGTTGTATCAGCGATTATAAAATCGAGTTCAGCATCGTCCATGATTAATCTTGTATACGCTCGTTTATGATCATATGATCCTCCTTGCGTAAATTTACCGCTTATTTTTCTGCCGAGATCTTTTGCAAATTTCTCACCACACTCTTTCCTGCATTCACTAACAATATCATCTTCAGAATTGGGAAAATCTCCTCTAGCATCATTAAATACATCCGGTTCTGGCAACCAGACTTGTTTCTGCACGCGGTATGATATAATTGCTTCACTTACGCATAACGACATTAAAATTTCAGCATCAAGCATATACTTTATTAGTACTATTGGAGCCCAACTTCGCTCTGAAAAATGTCTCCCAAACCACGCATAAACAATCGGATGGAGATCCTCGTAAAACTCGAACGACTCTATACAAGCGAATCCGGTTAAATCAGCAGGTAAAGGTCCGTTTATCGCTACTCTGGTCATCTCGTGTGTGGGATGTCCAAATCTCTTAAAGTATTCAGAACATTCTCCGTATCCAAGAAAACTTCCAGGATAACACGCTACCATATCAACTGAGAAAACGTGATTATAATCGTATTTAGTGTTCCACAATCCACGGTGTCCGTATTCGATACAACTTTTCTGGACATCTTCAAGAGATTCCAATCGTGTTGGCTTCCATGAATTTTTCTCCTGAGCGTAGTGAGCAGCAATTGATGGAACGGTAAAACAGTTATTAAGTAATTGTTCAACCTTAATATCGTCAGATGTGTATTCACGCCAAAGGCGTTGTGCAAGATTTTTCATTTCTTCATGGAGAGATTCTGTACGATAAATATCACCATTAGACCGTACAAACTGATCATGATAATTATATTCCGAACTCTGAAACAGCCACACAGATACAGGGTCAGTTTTACTGATATTTCTGGTAGCATCGAATACATGACCATTATAAAATTTAATCGTTCTGTCTGGTGGAAATATTGTTACTGCCAGAGTCCATGCATGAGCGTTATGATCAATAATATCTATCGAAGCTCTTCTTGATTTATATTTTAGTTTGTACAAAATCTCTCCGGTTAACGTCTTCACCGTTATTGGGAATTTTAATTTCTTTCCCAGCTCGGCAACGTCGCTGATAGACGCTCCGGTATCTTTAACTGTTTCTGCCCAGGTGTTTATTTTTTTGCTTTGTAAATCCGTTAAACCGTTTCCGCGTATCGCGTTTGTGAAGTGTTCTGTAACCCGTTCAGCTACGCAATTTATCCTTGATGCTGTCAGCGATGATAATTTCATGGGTTTGAGATCCCTAACTTCAGGTTTATTATTAACGGATATACCGCGTATACAACCGCAGTCACAGGGTATGATCGCTCCTAATATGGTTTGTCAATGCCAGTCAGTATTCCTGGTCTGGAATTTTTACAAAGAACAATATTATTTCCTGACCTATAGACAGAATCACGTTTGTCACGAATAATCCAAGTGTCATCGTCTGCCTTTACAATAAATTTTATTAAAATAAAATATTTCTGAACAAGGTAGTCAATAATCTCTCTTCCTCGTTTGTCATTCATCACATTATCAGTATTTCCAATTCTGAATGTCGACCACACATGAGTCGCACCATCGTCGCGAATTCCTTTTTGGCCTCATGGATACATTTTGTTATATCTTTATTCGTTAAAGCTAGATCTTGCATAGAAAAACTAAATTTATTTTCCTGTAGTCTGTCAAGATCAAATCTAGCTGCGGAATGTTCAATCGCGGATAATTCCTGCATTATTATAATTAGGACAAATATATATTTAATTGAATTTTAATCTTTTGAATATTTTTCAACCAAAGAATCGATGCCATTGGCTTATGATCGGATATACTTCTCCTTGTAACAAAGCATGCGTAAACGAGTTCTGCGGCTTTCACATGCAATGCGTTAGACAAGGCAGTTTTGGACCAAAACCGTGTGTGCGGTGTGGTGTTGGAGTCAGAGGAAAAACTCAATTGTGTGTGCAATGCGGTGGTAAAAAATACAGAGAGCTGAAACGATATTACGATCAAAAAAATACATCTTATGAATCTCCTATAAAGACCGAAGAAGATTATCTCGCTAGATTTTCAAAATAATGATTTAAACAAATAATATTAGTATATAAATGGAGCAAAAGGAGTTTGTGAAGCATCCAATCATCACCAATTATGAAGCATCTCGTGATGGTGTAATTATGAACTGTAGATTAAAGAAACCAGTCGGTAATGTTAATAATACTGGTTATCTTATATTTAATACCAACGGAAATAAAAATTATCTATCACATAGGTTCATCTACGAATGTTATTTTGGAATCATTAAAGATGGACTCGTAATAGATCACATTAGTGGTAATAAACTTGATAACTCGCTTGATAACCTGCAAGCTATTACACAGAGTCAAAATTCTGCACGCGGAAATACAGGGAGGTATATTCGGAAAGAGAGCTTTTAAAGCCGTAAATGCAGAGACTGGTGAAGAAATTATATTTAAATCAATTAATTCTGCTGGTAAATACTTTAACATAACATCACGTTCAGTAAAATACGTGTCAGATAATATCAGGAGATCTGCTTTTCAATGAGGTTTGGACAAAAAATCATATTCCAGTATGTTAGTCTACCAGAACCCTCTTCATGAATCAATATCTCTTTCTTTCCTCTTTTTTGCTTTCATAGTTTGTTTCACGTGTTTTATGTAGATGTTTTTTTCATGATGTATAATGTTCTTATGGTATCAGATAATGAAGCGAGACAACTCCGTCAAGCATAATAGTAAATATCGTAGTTGTCGTACTTGTTGTACTAATGATATTACGAGTTTGGGTCAGAACACACACTGTTTTGAGTAAGTATCGATATATATTTCAATAGTACACAAAACACATATCACATTCTCTGATTGTCCAAACTTCGACTGTAAAAACATTTCAATGAATTTAGTCATGCATATAAATCTCAACAGTATTGCAAATAAAAATCGCCTTTATAAATATTTAGTGTTTTTTTTTTATTTTGTTGATTTTGTTCGAAAATCTCGTTTTTTTGTTGGTTTTTTGTTCGAAAATCTCGTTTTTTGCATGAAAAATGACCAAAAATCAATGAAATTCGGCTAGATTTTGTAGCGCTGGTAGGGTAAAACCCCCAGCGATTCTCTAATTGATTTTGATGATTTTTCGATTTTATAGAAATCTTTGGCTAAAATATCACTATTTTTTGCTAAAATGAAGTGATTTTTGAGCAAAATTTCTTATTTTGTATCAGTTTTTAGTGAGTTATTGTCAAATTTATCAAGAAATCATCAAAATCAATTAGAGAATAGCTGGGGTTCTTACCCTACAACAATTGAGAATTTTCAATAATTTCATCGTTGTATAAATAATGATGCTATTATGCACATTATTCTATGAACCATGTAAAATCTCAATAATATTTATATTTTCTACGTTCTTATGAAACGCTTTGTGCGACCCAGCAGTGAATTGTACATGAGGTTATTTTTAGAAATGAGCTGGCATTGCGTGTTCGTAGCTTATCGATTATTTTAGTATCCTTGGCAACATCTGATTAATATAGACTTTTAGCTGTGGGTTTTGTGTAATGCAATTTCAAGCATTTGGAAACTGAAAATAAATTCTGATTTTATTAAGAAATTCACAATACATTTACAATAAATTCTGATTTTATTAAGAAATTCATAATACATTTACAATAAATTCTGATTTTATTCTGTATGCTTTAAGTACATTACGCTTAACTATATAATACATTTTTAAACATATATACATATGAAGTCCGGTGGCCGATTGCTAACGCGCTGGACTCTCATTTTGTTATTTATTGGGTGTAGCCAGCCCGTCTACTGCTTCAATAGAAAATTTGTACACTTCTCCCACCATGTCACTTAGTGGGTGCAATTTTGCATTCCCTGGGTGATTATGATGGGGGGAGTGTGCAAAAATTTCTATTGAACGTAGAGAAGGCACGTAGTATTGTCCTAAGATAAGTTTATATGTAACTGTGTTGTCCTAGAGTTAAAGTTCTTAGAATTAAGTTTATATGTAATTGTGTTGTCTAGAGTTAAAGTTCTTAGAATTAAGTTTATATGTAACTGTGTTGTCCTAGAGTTAAAGTTCTTAGAATTAAGTTTATATGTAACTGTGTTGTCCTAGAGTTAAAGTTCTTAGAATTAAATTTATATGTAACTGTGCCGTCCACAACAAAACCCTGTATATAATTGCTGTGAATATGCTTGCTGTAAATATGCTTGCTGTAAATACGTTACTGTAAGTACGTTACTGTAAATATGCTTGATTTGGGTGGGGGGTTTACATAAAATCGCAATGCCTAGACAGCCCTCTGAATTTCTAATATTTCATTTCGATTAGGAATTCGCTGGGGGTTGTGTCTATGCGAATGCGTCCATAAGATAAGTTTATATGTAACTGTATTGTCCTAGAGTTAAAGTTCTTAGAATTAAGTTTATATGTAACTGTGCTGTAAATACGCTATTGTAATTAAAATTCTGTGTTTTGTGCTGTCCTTAATTAAGATATAATCATCTTCATGTGTATATAATCATCTTCATATGTATATAATAATATGTATATAATCACATGTATATAATCATAATAATATGTATATAATCACATGTATATAATAATATGTATATAATCATCTTCATATGTATATAATCATATGTATATAATCATCTTCATATATAGATAATCATCTTGAAACAGTCCTTAGGGACTATTATTTTATTTTATTTTTATATTAAACAAACATATATAATATAATGAATTCCGAAAACATCAATGTCATTATTTCTGCGATTAAAAAATTACAGCATAACTGTGTAAATATATCTGATAATCTTAATCCTGAAAAAATTCTATGTGATTTTGAATCATTACAACAACGCAAATTAGAAAACAGGTACACACTACCATCTGATTATAAGTTCATGAAATTTATCCAGCAGGCAATGTTACAGTCGCTGGTAACAGTTACAGATAATCAGGTAAAGCTGTTTATACCTCTCTCGCGAGGTATTGACAAAATTAAGCTAGAACTATCTCATGAATACGAACAGAAAAAGATTATAAACTTTCGTATAAGACAGTTAAGAGAGCATTGTGAAAATGAAAGTGAAAGTGAAAAAGAAAATGAAAGTGATAATGAAAGTGAAGGTGGAGTTAATGTGATAATGGCTAAACAAAATCCCTGACAAAACTAGTATATAGGTTATTTACTTATAATTTGATCTACCCAGTAAAAACAAAAAACTATTCTGATCCGATTCGGATAATTTTTTGTTTTGTTTTACGATGACGCATTGTGATAAAACGCTCTATGATCTCACATACAGATTTATACTTAAGGTTTCATTCTGTAAATCCAAAATACGTCCTATTTGCTCTGTAAGTTTGAAATGTATCCTTGATAATAACTATTATGTACACGTAGATAAACGGGGTTAATTGGTTCAGATACAATTAACCACCCGGGGGGCGCTTGAGGGCTAAATGAATATAATATGTAGCCTTGCTGGGCCTGGCTAGATTTTGAAA
Source organism: Megalonaias nervosa (assembly GCA_016617855.1). NCBI lineage: Eukaryota > Metazoa > Mollusca > Bivalvia > Unionida > Unionidae > Megalonaias > Megalonaias nervosa. Next base: position 1,333 of record JAECUM010066757.1, on the reverse strand, counting down.
GATCTACTTGATAGCTGCCATCAATTACATCACATACTAGATTGACTGCGATCGTTGATGTTATGTTAACAATACCAGGCGAGATATGACGGCCTCCACCGTATGGATCATTATTGTGTTTAAGAATAACCGGTGGTGGGTCTATTTTTATCCACGCTGCATGTATTTTAGGGAAATATTCATCAATGACATCGTTGAGTTGTTTTTTTTATTTCAGCGTTATTTAAATCTGGTATTATAAATGTTTGTAAATCTTTTTCTGTTATTTTATAGTGATCAAGAAATAATTGCTTAAGTTTATTACTTGGGTAATAATTTCCATCGAGTTTAGTCGTAATATTTATAATACTTCGATTGGCGATGTATAAATCAAATAAGATCCCATTTAAATGTTTTATTGTTTCGATTATCTGATTTTTTACACCATCGTCATAATGTTGAGATAATGAAATAAATAAACTTTTTAAATCATTAAGTGCTTTATCGTATTCAGGCTTAAGAACATCTAAAAACATTTTAAAAAATTCTTCATCAACAAAATCTCTAGTAGTCTGCGTCCTGGCGTCTACGATGACATTTAATGCTGATCTAGTCAGCTTGGGGATCCTTTGACCGTCAAAATCAGTAAAGTAATGTTTATTGTCGCTTGGATCAAATTTAAATCCTATATAATACCATGCATTTTTATTTCGATTTTCTGGATCTTTAATGAATCTTTTTTCGCTTGTTTTAAATTAATTTTTGGTTGGTTCTGGAATTCCATTTGACCTTTGGGTCTGGAGGAACATCAGGCCATCCTAACACAGATCTGATGGAACTTTGATAAATATCTACAATATAATCAGGGGAATTTATTTCAATCGCCGCTGATAATGTTGGTTCGTAAACAGTAATTGCTATTTTGGATTCTTTTCCTGTAACAGATTTAATTCTGCGTTGGAACACATCATTATTCTGTTCTATTTGATAACTGCCCGTTGAAATTCCAACAACTTGCCTATCAGGAATTCCATCAGGTTTATTCTTATTCGCAAATATCAGTGAATTATTTGCTGGTAGTCCACCAAACGATTTTGACCTGATATTTGGCCAGCTATTATAAACTCGTAATTGCGCTAATGCTATTTCACTTGCTGCAATTGCAGTTGGAAAGTTAATGCTAAATTCAGGATTGGTCGAACTTAATGATATCATAGTAGTTTTTGACGGCGTTGTATTAGTAACGATCTTCTGTAATAGTTCCAATGTCGACATTATTTAAAATACTCCGTTATTTAATAGAACGCAATCTCATGAATTCAACCTTCATTATTATCACAGGTTACTTTATCAC
>JAECUM010066755.1:0-20027 GCA_016617855.1 Megalonaias nervosa | reverse complement strand
CTCTCTCTCTCTCGCACACACACACACACACACACACACACACACACACACGCGCGCGCGCGCAACCAAGACCAATAACAATAAAGGTGATAATAATGTGTTTTGTAAAAATAATAACACAAATGTACAAGACATATAAGATGGATTTGAGCAGAGTTTATACCAAGAGAATGAAGATATTTGGTTTTTCTTTCTGCTCTACCGTTTCCATATATATTTTTATGTCATCTTTTCGGAATGTAATTAGACACACATTTTATTCACATTGCCATCGTCGTGTTTATAGTCTACAATAAAGATAACCCATTAGATTGGTGTGTCAATGATAATATTTTGATGGCAATAATTTAACGTTTCTAACATGATACAGGCAAGATTAGTAATTGTTTGTAGCGATACGAATAGATTGTTGATGGAATTATATAAATATATGGAATAAACGTACGTGTCATCGCATAGCTCTGGTTTTGGAAGACGTTCTCCTTTTCTCAATCTAGCAGGTAGGTCACGGCTCTTGATATTGGGATACGGAATCTCGCCTGTATGAATAGAGATATATTAAGAGCTATAATTACGAACATGCATTGGAACCTCGCCTGCATACTTAGAGATATATTAATAGTTATAATTACAGATAGGTAATGGAGTGTAGCCTGCATACTTAGAGATATATTAATAGTTATAATTACAGATAGGTAATGGAGTGTCGCCTGCATACTTAGCGATATATTAATAGTTATAATTACAGATAGGTAATGGAATGTCGCCTGCATGCTTAGAGATATTATCATGTCTATACTTGAAGATAGGCAAAGGAGTATTAGCTGTATAAATAGAGATATATTTATTAAGAAGAAATGTTTTCTTTAATATATTCACCAAGGTTTATATTTTCTGAATTCAACTTCGAAAATCATGATGGATGAATACTGAATTTTTCATGTTTCTCTTGAACCATTGAGTCATTACTGTAAACTGGCGCCATCATTATCGATACAATTATCACTTTCACTAACAATGAGAACATATTTACTTTTTTCCTCTTGAGTCAGAGACACTCCAAGCAAACATAAATGCATTATTGTGATCGTTTGAATCACTATATGTATGGTCGACTGAAGATGAGGTTATCAGTAGGAGCCTTAAGTCATTTTCGGTCGACCAGTGAGAGGGCAGTATTTCATTCAGCACGTTGTACTTGCATATTAAGCCGGGCACCATTATGTCCATGTCCAGGGGTACCATGGCAAAACGGCCTGGTATACGATAAAGGTGAAAATCTGAGCAAAATTTGGTGAAGGCCAAAAAGTCTAAGAAAGTGCAGAGATCCAGGTCTGGTTATGTGAAATTTCCAGTTGGATTCGCAACATCAAAAGCGAATGTATACGGTAATTGTAGAAACTATTCATCTCGGGGTAGAAAATGCATTTGTTCAGTAAACAAAATTTACAAGGGAATTTCATTTTAGATAACTAAATTCAAAACTCAGTTATTTATATTTACCATGATTTATAATCTTACGTGGACACTTATGCATCGGCATAAAAATATAACAGATAGTGCTTGATATTTAAGTTCCAACGGTCTTGAACGTTTGTCTGGAGATATATACAGACATACAGACAGAGGTAGAGAGATTTTATTTGGACAGAGCTTATTTATTCATAAATGGGGCCACAAGTAGTAAGGGAATGAATATTTCGTCTCAATATAATGGTGTATACTAGAATTGTGAAGTCTGCCATAGGTAACTATACTAAAGGTGTTTATGAGAGAGCAATAATTCCTAGGTAGAGTATGACCTCTTCAGCACCGTCTTTAAGAATTTAGTTGCGCAATGCATGGTCTGAGAATTAGTGTTTCCTGATACCCGACCCAAAACCAAGGGAGCATACAGAGCAAGAAACGAGACGAATGGACGCGGTACAACATGGGAAGAATACTGATACTTCATGAGTACCAGAAATGTGAAGAAGTCATACGATGTGATCCATGAGAGAAAAACTGTTAATATTGATGTTCTAACACAACACACAACGAGCCATCATAGGCTATATTGCATTTTCTTCAGATAATTGCATTTGAGTGAAATCACTGGAAGTTTCATAGCAAGTGACAGTTCAGGAACCGAACAAATTACACATGTTTACTTTGTCACTATTGTTATGTATATTTAATTTAATTGTTTGTCTGTTAGTTTTAATTTATTTTATTCCATTACATGTTATTGTAATGTAACATTGTTTACTGGACTTGATCTTGTCCAAAATTGAGTTCAGTTCTGTTTGACCTGATTTACTTTTTTAATTTTTTGTATTTCACTGATGTAAACAACTAATAATAGCTACATTATTTTCTATGGGTATGAGCTCATTGACCAAATTATTATTCAAGTAAACAAGAAGGCGTAAACATGTTGATCAGGGTTAGGGGTTTGGAGATCCCCAAAGTGAATTTAATAGGTCATTGTGTTGTAAGTAAACAAGGCTCATTAGACCATGCTAGAAAGTTATTTTCCATTGGGTAATGGTTGTTTTTAGAAAATGCTAATCTGTGACCTGAGGTCAAACAGAGAACTATATTATCTTGTGATTGTGAAGATTTTACCAGTTGTGCTTTAACATCTGCACTTGAAGCTGGATTATGTTGTGCCCAGTTTGGGCTGAATTTTATTTTCTTCAAATTATTGAATTCAAGTGATTATTTTCTCTGGAAATACAAAAGTGCTCTGACAAAATTCTTGGATAAAGACATTCATTGGAATTTATACTGAATTCAAACCTGGACTAATATTTCTGTGAGTCAACAAGAGACTGCTGACACATCAGTACGACTCAGGCCATAACAGACACGTCATCTCTTTCAATTTTAAATCTTTTGGGGACTTGAACTGAATTTTAATCAGGCCTTTTTTTTACTAGGACTTGTCTTTAATTCTTGGATTATTTTTGGATTTAATTCGCAAAACCGTAAGTTCTTTTTTTCTCATTTTTCATCTTGTATTCTAGGGAAAGAAACTATTTGTTAAATTATACAAAGCTTGTTGTCTTCGCTCTTTTCTGTTACTTATTTTAAGAGCATAGACTCGTAACACCTTACACAAACATCAAGAGGATGAATTCAAGATCTATTTTTTTTTTTCTTCTTAATTCTGAAGATAGCTAAACTTGTATTACTACTATCTTTCCAAATGGTGTCTAAAACATTTTATTCCACTGAATTAGCAGGGTTTTAATTTCTTAATATTTAGAGGGGCAATTAAGAGATACATTTTACATTTTGTTTAGGCTTTAATTCTGATTTTCGTTGAATCTGAGTGCCATTCCTTACTAACTAATTAATTATCCCGCCCCTCCCCACGAAAATATTATTTGTTAAAGGAACTACAATAGGATGCAATTACAGCTTATTGGCTCTAATAATGTAGCGATGATACCCAAAATATCTCTGGAGCGGGACAGGTTAGGATAGCCACGTATCTTAGGAAACCGATAGGCAATTAGATTATAGTGTATATATATATATATATATATATATATATATATATATATATATATATATATATATATATATATATATATATATATATATATATATAATATAGGTAGCTTCGGAACAAAACAATGATTGAAGACTGACCGAGACTGAATATTTCCCACAGGACTACTCCATATGACCACGCATCGCTTTTCTCGGTAGCGCCGGCAGTACTGTCCATACACTCGGGTGCCATCCATTTGATTGGAATCCTCTCCTACAATTATTAAATAATTGATGATGATGATTATGATGATGATGATGATGATGATGATTATGGTGGCAAACGAGTAATGGGAAATGAAGGCAAATCAAGTTTCAGTTTTCCATGCATGTGACCCTGTTACATAAAATCTTGTTAACTTTCTTTGACTAGATAGAAGTACATCATCTGCGATTATTAAGCCATAGAGTGTAAGCGTAAATTTAAAAGTAGGCTTATAAACATAAAATATGATTTGTTTTTACCATTATATATATATATATATATATATATATATATATATATATATATATATATATATATATATATATATATATATATATATATATATATATATATAGAGAGAGAGAGAGAGAGAGAGAGAGAGAGAGAGAGAGAGATAACTACTTTTGTTTGATATATGTTGAGATAGCTATTGAGTTTTAAACGAATTATTTAGGAAAAGCTGTTAAACTATAAAACAGTGGGAAATTGGTGTAAAGATGTAAAAATCATAAGAAATGATAAACAAAAACATAATAGTAAAAGATGAACATCTAATATCAGGTAAAAGAACTTCAAAAACATGAACGAATTAGCTAGCATGTCAACGAAATAAACAAGATTTAAAATGGAATCGTTTTCCAGAAATGTCACTATTTAAAACCATATACATATATATATATATATATATATATATATATATATATATATATATATATATATATATATATATATATATATATATATATATATTCTTTTAAGAATCCCATCAAGGACCATGTGCTATTGCTTGTTTTATAAATGCCAAAATATCAACCTTCTTTCCCGACTCGACATCACCATCTTCCACTTCAAAATTCTGGGGTCCGAAACCGGAAATTTTCACTTGATTTAAGACGTTCAACAGAATGTTTCTGGCAGCAAGGCGGCGGTGGACAATCTGGAAAAGTTAGGTTTAAGCAAAGAATGTCAAATTATGCATTATGCAAGAGTACATTGAATTCAGAAGAAAGAGACGACTAGACATGTGTTTGGAATGTGGAATGAAACCTTGAGTAATGTTATATTTCGATGTTTTCTTCAATTAACAAAAAAGTCATGTAAACGGATTTGTTAGGGGTTCCTATACATATTGCAGCTCGGAAAACGTCTTGTAAACCCGTTGCTAAAGAAACTCATGTCAAGAAGAAACTGCATATTGCAATATTTTTTGTTTTGTTTATTTCTGTTTTGGAAGGGGTATGGAGAATGGGATTAATGTTTGTATATCTTGCTGGTTATATGATTTAACAGCTTAGTATTATGCGTATAGTAGAAGCTGCTAAGTACTTATTGTGACTTCCACTACAGGCTCTTATACCAAATGTGACCTCATGAAAGTCGTAATGGGCTACAAATGAAGGAAACCATGTTGCACCGAGATGCATCACGTCATGGTGTTCCAGCGGAGAAGGTCTTGGACTTTTTAACATTTTGCGGGTCATTTAAACTAAATTACTTTGTATTTTAATGTCTTTAGCCTATTGCCTTTATATTTGTGTTGTATGCCTTTATGTGGGATACCTAAATTTATTTCGCACTATTCATACATACATACATACATGCATACATACATACATGCATACATACATATACATACATACATACATACATACATACATACATACATACATACATACATACATACATACATGTATGCATACATACACATACATACATACATACATACATACATACATACATACATACATTCATACTTACTTACTTTGTTCTTCTTTGTCGTAACAAAAATCTTTTCAGGGGTTGTCAAAGCTACTATTAGGCTACTAATAGACAAAAAATAACATCTAAGGCACCGGGAGAAAATCTCCTGATGTACGTAAAGGAACAACAAAACAGAAATCAATTCACTGTGCTGATTGGTATGACATTTTTGTATGACTATATTTTAGCCGTAAGTAAGTGAAAGCAGTTGTAACTTTAAAAATTTTGTAAACGACCCTCATACCCTGACATTCATAGTACACGAACCTTTCTGGAAGCAAGGAATTCCATTCCTTTACAGATGTCCAATCCAAAGCGGAATAGGTTCTCCTGCAATTCCATGGATACGTTGTTTCTTTGACTTTCCAGGTAATCTCTTAGGCTTCCATTTTCACAATACTCATATATCATAAATGGGCCAACTATGTAAAGGAAGATCATAGTCTTTTTATATAACACTATGATAATTAAGCCGAAGAAATATAAAGTAAAAATATGATTCAGACGCTGTAATCAACACTCCGTTGTTTGATAATGTATACATGTAAAAAGATGAAATTCGCAAGAAAATGAATATTCGTACCTACAAATTAATTGTTTTTTTTTTCCTTCTCTTTTCATGATTATTACAACTGACACTGGTGGTTTTAAACCTGATGTCATACGTTCCCGTTCAAGACCTAATTATGCAACATAGATACCAGCCCTTTCGCGACCAAAATGCTGCAGAATTCTCCGTTCCAATGTTTAATAAAATTTCCCCAAAGATTATCAATACATAAAGTCCTTGTGGGTTTTCAGAGTAAAGTTAGTGAAATCAGAGCCTCATATGGTCTTCATGCTACTATATACAGACGGAAATACACGAAAACATGATCTCAAATCAATTAATGGAGACAGTCTCAATATTATTTTCCACAGATTTACAGACACACTCTTGACATTAACCTATATCAAGCCTGAATAAAATAAACTAATTTCATTATTTTTTTCGAATTCACTTTCACACGGAAAATCACGTAAAAGCCTAAATTTAACAATCCCTTATTATTCCAAGTCTTGTAGAGACATAATATCTTAATCCGGTCTGGAAAAGTGTTCCGCACTACTGTCTGCTACACACATCTCTAATAAGGGAATGATAGCACAGATAAAGCATCCGGAGTTATTCTGCAATTACCTGCCTTTCAATGACAAAATCACTCTAACGTAGGGTTTTGGACCACTTTTATAGAAATGGGGGTTCTGGACCACTTCTTCTTAAAGTGATATTTATGCAGAAATGAGGGTTTTGGACCACTTCTTGCAAGTTCATGGAGATGGTTCACGCAGAGAAATAACGGATGTTTTGGATGCAGAAATGGGGGTGATGTGGTCACTCCAACGTGGATGTTTTTGGACCACTCAAGGGTAAAACATGGTGGTTCTGGACCAGTGGGTAGTCACTTCAGCGCTAGTTCTGGACGACTATTGGTTGCATCAGTGTTTACACGTTATACAGTGGTTCGGTAGTGTCCCTGTGCGAGTGTGTGAATGCCATCAGTGGAGTATCGTTTATCATCCGATTGGTTTAGTCCTTTTAGTTAATGAGTGTTGTAGATATTTTGTGCTGTTGTGATCAGAAAGTTCCAACCTCGGCGGGAAGTTGTTTGACGCGCGGATGATTGAGTGCTGCGACGATAAAATCTCCATCGTACCCTCGTAGATTATGAGCGATCATCGGTTGGAAGTCTGGATCTTTCAAGCGTAGATTGCAATCAGCATGAGCAGCTCCTCGATAAAGTCCGGTCATATGGTAATGATCTCTGACGTTTTTTATCATGAGGCTTAAAATACTCTTTGCAGATGTGACATCGCTGAGCTGCTTTGTGTTGTCACAGTTGTTGTGGCGTGAGTGGAATCAGCATTGCTGGATTTTTTTCGGAGGACGTTGATGTGTTTCCATTCTGCCATGAACTGCTCAAAGAACCACGGGACACAATCTTCACCGAGGTGCTGACGAAACGTTGAAGGCAAACTTTCATAGGCGGAAATGCATCTTTTATATCCGATCGCGCATGGGACATGTTTATGTTCCACCTGGCTGAAGTAATGGTTGGTATCAGACGAGCGCCCTTCCACTTTTTATGGATCGCTTCTGAGTCAAAGTTGATATGAAACATCTGCGTATTTTCTGTAGTGGTGTTTGAACTCTTGTGTTCCCTCGAGTGGCATCTGAACGGTTTTTAGATCTTGACAGTGTACTGAGGTGACGTGGTAGCGTAGCTTTTGTTGTTCAGGAAAGCATTGTAAGCAACGAAAACAGAAATGTCCATGATTTTTATGCTGCATGTACTGAGATCGGCATAACCGACAAAAGTCTCTGATGTACACGAAATGGTTTTGGTAACAAAGTAAATTGATGCTGTCTTGTGAGGCTGTTTTGAAGAACAGCAAGGGATAGACCACGAACTGTTTATCGCCCGCTTTCTTTTCATCGAGTCCAAAAAAGTTGATGAAGAGTCCATCGTTGAGTGATTCCAGTTTAGCGACGTCTTTAACCGCAGCCGGAAAGTTGATCCCGGTGGTACTTACGATTTGAAAATAAAGCTTGTAGTTGGAGACGCGATCGGCATGATCTTTAGCGGGATGTATCGCCGAAAGGATTGCCCACACGAGACAGAAGTCGTCGTTGTTTTTAGCGTTGATGCATGATTTGGTCGCGATGGTTTACTTTGGAAGAGGCATGTGCTTACTTCCGCGCATCGGTGTAAATTTGGAAGTTTGAAACGCGACGTTGGATAAACGACCATGAGACGACGACAATGTGACTAAAATCGTCACTGCGATAAACGATCAACAATTTGGATTTCATCCACGCGTCGATGCTCGTTTGATTCGTAGCTCGCATAATATGAACTTTGAGAGCTACCCCGAATTTGATGGCCGTCTGTGTGCGTAGTTCTGCATCCACGGTAGGTTTAAGAATAAGTTGCAGGAGTTCTTTATCGACTCCTTGCTGAAGCACGTGCTGGTGATCCTAAATAAATCCTGTGTCGCCTCCTCCGTACTCTTTTTCGGTTTGTCGGGGTGGCAGCAGTGCAGTGGACAATTTTGGTGACGTCCGCGTGATTTTATAGCGTTGTCGTTGAATGGCTTGTGGATCGATATTGGGCAGTTTTTTTTATCGATGTCGGCTCGTCGCGATCGACTCATGATTTCGTGCTGAAGTCGAATGAGTGTTGAGGGTTTAACAGCTTTTCTAGTGAGAGCATTATAGTTGTATCGCAGTTGCTTCATGTACTGCTTCGACGTGATGATTTCTTGTCCCGCTCACGAGCTTACGAAGTGCAGCTCTTTGAGAGACAGTGTCTCTTGGTATTGCCCTTAGGGCTCCTCTGACTCGTTCGATCAATTCATGCAGCGAGGCATTCGATCTTGGATAGGGCACGTTTACCCAATGCATCGATTGAGTAATGCTCCTAATACGACGAGCAATATCCTGTGGTAGGAAAAAAATCTTTCTCTGGATCTGTCACTACTTTGTGCAGAATTTTATGCTCCATTTGTATAGACAAGTTTTTTTTTTTTTTAATCTATTCTTGAGCTAATAAGTGTGTATATATAAATATTCCCGTCGACTGTTTCTTTAATTGTTTGTTAGTTTTGATTGGTCAGAGACAAAATTTTTATATCATATATATATATATATATATATATATATATATATATATATATATATATATATATATATATATATATATATAGTCCAATTTACTACTTCTTTAATTGCTTGTTATTTTTGCCAGACAAATTATTTTATATCATTTATATAGTCCCTTCGACTATTTCTTTAATTGCTTGTTATTTTTGCAAAACAATTTTGTTTTTTATATCACATATATAAGGTCCAGTCTGACTGCTTCTTTAGTTATAAAGTGCCTCTGCATGGATCAAACAGGCGCGCGTGGTTACATCAGGGCAGCACGGAAAAGTGCAGCAAGGCATGCTTGGGAGATGTGCGCAGCATAATGCCCCCATCGCGAGAGAGGTGGTCGAAACATCAGAGTGATTAAATATTACTACGAAAAATTGAGATCCATCAGCCGAATAAAAAAAAAATCAAGCGGTGTTTGACGAGTTTCTGGCCAAGATTAAGCATGTCGCTACTGTTCGAGGAAACGACGTGGACGAGTTCATCCCGTGTATAGTCGTTACGAAGCTAAGACGGATGGAGATGTGCGTAAAAGATCTTCACGATGATATGTCTGGATAAATCCGAATGCTGCTCTCGCGTGAGTAACACCTGCTTCCGTGCTGCTCCCTGTATTTTCGTCAGCGCTAGTTTGAGCGTCACAGGAATGTTATTTAGATGCACCGTCGCGTCGGCTTCATAGAACGCATAGGGTTGGTGCAGGATAACGTCGGTGACAAAGACCTCGTCAGCAAAATCATTTCCAGCAAGACTGGCAGCAAAACTTCTGTAGCCAGGCATTTTCTATATACATGCAAACTTTTCATCGTAGACTTTTCGAATCGGCTTAGCGACGTCAACCTGCACTGGTTTCTTACCATCTCCACGATGAGATCATCGACAGGACTCAACTCGCTAATCAGCAAGGTCATGTCAAACGGAGCCCCACGCAGATACGATCGGATCTTATTGAGCATTTTCTGATTCGACAGCATGCCCTGCCTAGCGGTATTTGTTCGGCCACCAATCTTGGTTCGATGAGTTTCATCATCGTTTGTAAGGCGAGTCCAGCCTCGGACAAAAATATTTTCATGGGATTGGCTAGCGCGGCCGTGGAGATCACACCAGTGGCAGTCACGGCGAGCGGTACCCCAGATATCACTCTTAGAATCCTCTTGTATCATCGGTAAACGTGTTTGTACAGGTAGACTTTTGATGATAATAGGAGTAATACGATTCTAACTCGCGACGTTGATGCTCCGACAAATTCTCTTCGATGTGGTTGAAGTTGATGATGGGCTTCAATCTCTTAAACTCCTGTGTCGACTAAACTCTTGATGAGCGTTTCAAGATGTGGCAGGCAATCTTTGACGAATTTAATATGCGTTTGATCCACTTTGATGGTTCTATCGTCGAATTCTTTGGTGAGGCCAAGGTTGATCGGTAACCTAAACGACAGATTCCTTTTTATCTCGGTCATCTGGTTTTATTTCACAAGATACGCTAACATGTCAGGAGCTGCTTGCAGGTTAATATGCTCTAAGTATTCATACAAATTTTCCACCACTGCTACACGAAAATATATAGTGTATAGAATACCACGATCATATCTGTAAAGTGATAAAAAGCATTAGCCATTTTCTCGACGTTTCTATTTACTTTTTCGTAAGCTAATGTTTCTTGAAAAACACTCTGGCCTACCACATCCAGGAGAGATTCATGCTTGGAAACGTTCATTTTCTCAAGCACATCCTGAGAGGTCAATAGAAGATGAGCAAAATGTTCCTTGACGATGGCGTCACCATCCTTATGAACATTGGCCAGCTTACTTACGAGTTCGTCCCGCTTAAAACTCTCCAGGTATTGGTACGAAGCCGCGGTCAGATTGGGATCTACCTTTCCATGGTATCCTAACATAATCATGTACCCTAATGCTTTTACGGCCTTAGGAGGTTCAAGCATGGATCACGTACTGGCGGTTTTGCAGCTAGTACCTCGTCGTCAGAAGCACCTGCGTCAGATCGTTCGTCGAGCTCCATCACTTCCATGATCTTGTTCACGTCCTCGTACTCCAAGCCGACGTGCTGAAAAATGTTCGTTGGTTGATAGCATCGAGCAGTGCTCGATTGCCGCGAAAGCGTTTTCGTGACACTTTGTCCATGCACTCGTGATCTTTTCGATGCGCATCGTCGTTTCTCGACCAAACCGTCGTCGGTTTTCACTATCGCTTCCACGAGGCTCGGATGCAACTCGTTCATGATATCATGCACGATGCCCTTGATAGTTTTTACCAGCCTCGCCTTTCTCGATCGCTACAAAATTTGAACAGAGCAAAGTGCCCATTGATGGCTTATCCGAGCTGCTGTGGACGCATGCTCCCCACGGAAATGTGAGACAGTTTCACCTTATCGTGCTTCCATCGTTTGTGAGCAGTTTTCAGCTATGATTTACTCTCGTTTCTCACCCTGTTGATATCAGCATGAACTCTCGTAGTATTCTTGAACACGTGATTGACATTTTCAGTATACGACGCATCCTGCCTATAAATATTATCGAACAGCAACTGGTAAAGTTCGATCGCCACTAGGACCATTTCGGCCATAGTGACTATATCAAGTCGCATTATATTAATTCATCCATCGTAAAAATCTGAAAATAACTCAAGCCTGGATTAGGCGGTTCTGCTGTGAACTTAAACGTTTTGTGTATGTTCTGGAGATTCAAGTGTGGTTGCTCCGATCACTGGTGTACCGTTATAAAGCACATCCGCGGTGCTGTCAGGCTTAATGCCATTATGCCTCCACGTGAGAATAATCTCTGCACCAGAGAGTCTTCCACAGACTTGAAATTTCCAGATATCAACTGCCTGCGGTAACTGTATTTGTAGCCAAAAATTGGATGTGATTCCGGCAGTCGCCCACTCTCCTCCAGTGGTCATGGGTGCGATGTGATGAGCAAATGCGTTATAAACTTTAAAAGACGTAGAAAATTCCGTTAGACACCGATACAACTACACCACATCGATTTCCAGCATTTCCTGTGAGCGTTGGAATATATCCTCATTATTTCTGACGTGTCGTGTGTCCACGTACATTTTTGTGGACACTTCGTTGTTAGTCGCGGGCGGATAATCCGTTACTGCGATTTTACCCCCGTCTCGATGGTTAGATTTCCTGTGAGTGTTCCTCCCGTCGTTGATAATTGTGTGCCACCAAACGAGTTAAACTACGAGTACGATATCGTCTGGGTGCTATCGGTGATCGGCCACATCGCTGAATGTCTGCTTAAATTATTCCCACCCATGTTTAAGTTGCCGGTGAGAGTTTCAACTGTTTGATCATACTTGCCTGCCAGTGCCACCTAGAGATCCCCCGACGACACAGTCTGTGATGACACCAGAGATTGTCCGGTCGGTGCTGAAAGTACGGATATAATATCCTTCCACCATTGTTCAGATTTCCGGTGAGAGTTCCGCCGGTCAACGACAATTTGGTGTGCTAGTCTACTCACGTGAGACCATCGTACGGCATTGGCATCCGTGGGTGGATAATTCAAGTCGTCGAGATTGGCGATGCTGTGACCGTTCATGGAGTCTCCAGTGCGGTTGACTTTTTTTATCCAGCTTCCCCTGACTTGCCGAGGAACTAGATCCTACGAGGGTACCAAAGGTGGTGTAAGACGACATGCTGAATTCATATAAGTGAAATTATATACAGAAAATGAACATCATTAATTTTGATACGAAGATATCGACGAAACCATACCAGGATTATTTTTTTATGCCGGATTGCCATTACACGATCGTGGGTCCGACAGGTCGTGGTAAAACAAATCTTCCATGAACATGCTCATTTCACATCAGGACAAATACAGCACGTTGCACGAGTTTGGACACTCTCTTGTGGGCCGAGAGGATGTCTTTACCCTAGTGGATGGGGATCAGATACAACCCGAAGAAGAACTTGATTCTGACACGCATAAGATATAAAAATTATCCGGCAGAACATGAAACGCATCTGCGAGTATTTTTCGTTGTCGAGAAACAAGCGTTGCAACAGCCTTTATCTCATTCAGTCATACTGCGATGTGTCTCAGTATATCCGACGTAACATGGGATGCTTTGTACTGTCTTCCGGACTTAACAACAGAGACATTTACGTGAGTGGAAGAGACCATTGCAACGGAATTACCTCGAAACAATTCAAAGACTACTATGCCGCAGCTACGTCGGGTTCCAAGCACGATTTCATTGACGTTTCGTCGCGACACTGAGACGATTTCTGAACGATATCGAAAAGATTTGATAAATTTTATACACCTGGTTAGTATATCAACAAACGTTCGAGCAGCATTTGTTTTTGGAAATGTCTGATATACCATGCCGTTTGAAAAGATCACAAGTCGTCAGCGTGAGGATGTTCTCAAAATGTTTATCGATCAGCGGGCGGCATTATGCGAGCTCTTCATCGAGGGCAACATAGGCCAGCAGTCTTTTCAGCGAGATGTCGCTGAGGAATGGCTCAAGCCTATTCTCACTAAACTCGACGAAGCGAAAACGACGTACGATACGAAGCAAGATTATATGCTGAACAAGCTCAGAACGACTCAGCGATCATAACAACGATTGCTGGTGGGGTTAGTGCCTGCTCCGGAAGAACCTGCAATTGCAAAAAAATCTAAAGCTACAACAACTAGGAAAAAAACAGAAACTAAAGACCTGAAAAAAAGAAGAAGAAGAAGAAAAAGCCAGACTGGAGAAGATAAAGAAACACTAGGAAGATGAAAAAGCCAAGCTGAGAAAAGAAGCCAAACTGGATAAGATGAAAAAAGAAGAAAAACTTACGGAATCAAAGTTAACGGAAATGCGAGCAAAGAAGGAAGAAACAAAGGAAAGATCAGAAAAGATTTACGAGTTTGAGGAAAATGTTATGATTGGCAAATATGAAAAAGTCATGACTAATAAAGCTAAAAGAGATTTACTAATTACATTGACTATTCAGATCCAGATTCGTCCATGGAATGGTTAGTTAAGTTTAATGATAAAAGTGAAGAAATATTTTTAAGAAAATATTTCAAAATAGTTAGACAGAAAAGGAAGAGCCCTGAAGATGCTTACTACGATATGAGAAGCATTTTCGGTAAAGTAAACAATACTTATGGTTGAGTCATTAGCAACCTCAAGGATAAAGATGCTCAGCAGTCACTTAAAATGGAGGAAATAGGTGATGATTTAAAAAGTATCCACCAGAGTCATATTAAGCATTCTATGAAAGGAGAAAAATTATCTTGAGCAGCAGAAACAACGACTACCTGCACAAAAACAGCAACCTGTACAATAGCCGCAGGCAGGACTGCTTAGCGGATTGATGTCACGGATTTTGGGTAAATGGAAGGGGAATGAAGCTGAAAAAAAGAAAATGGAGTTTCTAGCATCTGCTGTGGAAATGGAATACGTGGAGGTGGCGGCATCCGAAACTACAAAAATCCAGCCGAGATCGTCTCGCGGTTAAAATTGCTGATCGCTTCCAAACAAGTGGGGAATATAGGCGTGGAAATCGATAATAAGATGGTAGATATCCTTCATCATTTTCTGGAGAGCAAACTGGTAACATCGGATCAGTATCAGATTCTGTACGAGGACCTGATCTAAAGTTGTCACATGTACTTAAATAATTTTCAGAAAAGACTTTGTTTTCCACATGGTTCTCGACTATGCCACGTTGTTGTTCGACTTCCGTTCGGTCACTTCCATGGTGAGGTATAACCCCAACCCACCCCTCATCCCCCGAAATTAGGCCAGCAGGCGTCGTAAGAGATCGCGATGATCTCCGCTAAAATAAGGAACAGCTTCTTTAACGTCACCGGGTGCAACAGTCAGTTTTCATACTTGATGGCAGCACCGTCGAGAGGCGCTTCATGAAAGACAATCACGATTTTACCAGGCAGGTACAATATCACCGACATCGCCACGGAATTCTCGAGACTGATCACTGTCAACGGAGACACCTCCGCGTACATCAAGATCGAGTCTAATTATTCCACGCTGCGCACCAGAAGTGCGCTCTCGGGAGGGTATCGCGTGGGAGTGAACATTGCCTACTCGATCGGATCTAGCCTTGGTTTCAACGCAGGTGTGATCGTGGACGGCAATGGAGTGCATGAGGGAGATCATCCCATGAATATCATCGACGTGAACAGCCACCTCATCAACTGCTCGATCGCTCAGAACTCGTTGTCGTCAGTCGGTTCGGCTTCCAGTGTGACTTATTCCAGAGCGATTAACGTTCCCCCGGGATCACTTATGCAGATTCGTCCTAATCCCTTCATTTATATCCCATTTTGAACACGTACGCGATCTCGGAAATCACCATATGGCTCACAGATCAGTCTGGAAATGCCGTCGATAATAACCAGAAAGGAATCACCTATTATCTGCACGTACGTCGCAAAACGTAAACTGCAAAGAAATGTTCACAAATAAAATAAGCAGCAATGAGACTATCACGCGTACAGCGACATAAAATCATAGGTGGATTTTTATCCACGATATTTTCGTCGGTGCGAGCAGCTCTTATAGGGATTGCAGCCAAAACAGGTCCGGTTGCCCTCAAGGCGGCGGAAGCTGGAGTCACCTGAGCGGCCTCTGCTGCTGAAACGGCCGTGGGAAAAAATTTAGCCAGCAAAATCATGCCGCCGTCGCTGGTCACTCAACCGGCGTTGACTTTGTTGCCAGCATCGCAGGAATTGCCAACGCAGTTGTGAGATATTTCTAAACAGGACAAGCAGACTATTAAGTAAACGTCAGCGGTCCTCAGCGCACGATGAGAAAGAATTTTACAGGATATAGAGAAACAAATCGGTGCACCACCCTCTCTTGGTGCCATCATATCCAGTTAGAGAGTAAAAAGATTGTGGTAAAAATTATAGAATGTCTTTTAATAATCACGGTTTTATTTTATAACACACTTATAACATAACATAACGTAGTCATGTATTCGAGGTTTACTCCTGATTTCCTTCGTCTGAACTATGACACACACATCGACGACTTGACGACCGAGTACGAATACGTCGAATACCGGGACACGAACATCACGAACCTCAATGGCAGCACCCATCGAAAAATCGACACGCGCGACGAAGATGTGTAGTTTCCCCATAAGACCTTTCTGGAAGTCCACGGAAAAATGCAGCCTGCGGGCGGCGGAGCAGACTATGCGGCAGATGCACAGGTCACACTGCAAAATAACCAGTGGTCTTATTCAAGTCTCACTAAACAATCAAACCGTGGAAGAAATCAACGGCTACTTACCCTAGTCTAGCACGATCCTTAATCTGATCATTTTCAGCGATAACTACATGCAATCGTGCGCCACCAGTATGTGGTGGCTCAGAGATAACGCGGCTTGGAGCCGCTGTGAGTGTCGAATTTGCTTCCGCTGAAGTCATGCTTACGTTGGCTGCCGTGGGCAATGCGGATGCGATCAATGGAGGAAATTTCAGAGCCAATTTCTCACCGATGCCAGCCACGAGATCTGCATGATGTTTCCTCTCAACAGCATCTTCGGTGTATGCAGGGACATCAGAACGGTGTTCAGAGGTGTCAAACACACTAGTGCTGTAAAGAGATTCCGCCGAACAATATATGCATAGATCAGCAGGTCCAGCCAATGGACAATTCACTATGACGTGGTTGTCGCTGTGGATGTCCAAGAACTCTCCCTCGACGACGCACATTGCTTGAAATGGAATCGACGCTGGCCAGGTTCACCAAAAAGTTTGCTTTGAGAAGCACCACATTTACATGCAGCAGTTTGCCTCTGCTCAGCTGACCACGTCGTGGAGAGTCGCCACCAATCCAGGCAGTGAACTTCCCGGAAATGTGTTCGTGGAGTTTCAGCTGGCAGATCAACGCAGAGATCAGGAAACAAGCACGTGTTTAAACATCTTAATCTGCCTCGTATTCACGTCAGAGTCAACTCCAGACAATATCCAGAACGAGAACTCGAACGCAACTTCGCCGTATGCACCCGAAAGTATTCTCGCGCGCACATGATGTAAGCCATGCAGAAGGATCAAGATTTGGATCTCGATTGATGATTTTGCCAACTGTTGTATCCCATTTTCCACTGTGATGTCTCCAAACATTCCGAGGATCTCCAAGATTCCCTGCCGACATAGAGATCCGGTGGATTATCGCTAATCCTGGTGGTGATTACGTCTGTTACGCGCTGGTATCCTCATATCGATTCATGACTTTGGACGTACTCAACAGAACTACGAGCGATAACACCAACTGATACTTAGATTTTTTGCCAGAAATCGTTATCCAATACAATCACACATGGCACTGCAGCATTATAATGACACCCACGGATGCATCTTCGGCTAACAAAAAACAACAGGTTACAGGCGCCTTATGTTTTAGATCAAAATTCAAAGTCAGTGACCACGTCAGAATTAGCAGACAAAATACTATATTCGAAAAGGGATACACACATAACTGGACAGAGGAAGTCTTCGTCATCGATACCATTCCAAAAACCACCACAGTCACCTACACGCTTAAAGATTTATCGGGAGAGCCCATACATGGTTCTTTTTATGAGCAGGAATTACAAGAAACAAAACAAAACCTCTTCAGAGTCGAAAAATTCATTTCCACCAAAGGAGTTGAGCAATTCAACTCGTGGATTCCAACGACAGATTTAACGCCATTGTCTACTGAGACAACGTCACAGGAAACAAAGTTTCATGAAACTGTTTTCCACTCCAGCGACTTTCTGAGACGATAATGCCTCTGAAATAATCTTATCGTACGCCTTGCCGAAGCTCTTTCCTGAAACTGTCTTACATTTTCCTGCATGTTCCTGAAGATCCATCACTTCAAATATACGCTTGAATACATACTCAAATTTTATGAATTTTACACGATCTGGAAGTGGATGCCTAGTCATCCTATTTAACAGCTGATAAAATTGATCTCACTTAGCGGCCGACATATTTAAGCGCTTCAGCTTATTTTTTTATATATAGTACTTCTGATTATAACGCTGCACCGGACGCTGATGACTATAGCTACGCCTCACCCACTCCTCGTTCTCGTATTAATCTTCACTCTCCTCGCATTACATCATCTCATGAATATAACTAGATCCTTATTCGCATACGCTATCAACTCATCGCACTCTTTAGCCACGCAACATGACCCTCCTCACTCAATTCCGGTATTGGAATACTGCTGCGAAACTCCTCACTAGATCCCCATCGATCGACGCTCCAAGGAGAACACGGAAGAGACATCTTCACTATACTACAAACATATCTCTAATACATCGCAATGCAACCAGTCCAGAAACCCCTTCCAAAAATATGGCCCAGAACTACCATTTTGTACCCTTTAGTAGTCCAAAAACATCCACGTTGGAGTGACCACCCCACCACCATTTCTGTATTAAAAACGCCCATTTTTTCTGTGCGTGAACCATCTCCATGAACTTCAAAAAGCGGTCAAAAACCCCATATCTATATGCAGAAAACAGTGGTCCAAACCCCTCGTTTCTTCAAAACTATCACTTCAAGAAAGAGTGGTCCAGAACCTCCTTTCTATAAAAGTGGTCCATTTACGTTGGAGTGGTCCTGAGCCCCCACAACACAGTAGTATAGATCAAACGGGGCTCTCTCTAGACCACTTTTTATCACGTAGTCATAAAGTGGTTTAGAACTAATATTTTCTATACTACAATTGTGTTATATATATATATATATATATATATATATATATATATATATATATATATATATATATATATATACTTATATATAATAAATAATATGTGTGTGTGTGATTTATGATTTTGGCACGTAGCTTTAACAATTTTTCAGTCATATCGCTACGATGTCTGCAGTGTGACAGTTTATAGTGATGTCTAGCACTGGGGCATCATGCCGCAGACATGCGGCATGATGTCCCACCCAGTCACATTATCCTGACACCAGGCCGACCAGTCCTAACACTAACCTCTTAATGCTGTGCAGTTGTGACGATTTGTAATACGAATTTGTTTGAAACAATATAAGTAATGCTTATATATCTCCTGGATAAATTTAATGATTTGGTAACTTACTATTATCGTCCTCTACAACGGCACCAATAAACCTGAGAACATTCGGATGATCTGAGAGTTGAGTACCGGTAAAATTAATTTTTGCCATCATCAGTTCCTTGTCTTTGTTAGAGTAGTCCTCTGTTGAGAAAAGATATTGAAGCAAATATTTTCTTCAAAGCATTATATTCGCATAAGAGAGAGAGAGAGAGAGAGAGAGAGAGAGAGAGAGAGAGATTTTTAACGTAGCTTTAACAATTTTTCAGTAATATCGCTACAGTGTCTGCAGTGTGACAGTTTGTCGTGATGTCTAACACTGTATCATCATGTAGCACGTTGTCCCACCCAGTCACATTATCCTGACACCATGCCGACTAGTCCTAACACTAACCTTTCAATGCTGAGCGCCTATTGAGGTAGCTGTTAGTACCATTTTATAAGTCATTGGTATGACTCGACAGGGGTTCTAACCCGCGACCTCCCGCATCCGAGGCGGGCGCTCTAACTAATAAGCCACCGGAGTGGTCACATAAGAGGTAGTGATTCGAAAGTATTACTGCTGCTATTATATTTTCTAAAGTTATTAGTAGGTTTGGCTCAAAAAGAGATTTTTTTTGTAATAATAGTTGTTAGAGAAAAGGTATGCACATTTATCGTATTAAGTAAGGAACCACTCACTCTGAGAGAGAGAGAGAGAGAGAGAGAGAGAGAGAGAGAGAGAGAGAGAGAGAGAGAAGTAAAC
>JAECUM010066751.1:0-13886 GCA_016617855.1 Megalonaias nervosa | reverse complement strand
CAAGAGACACTTAAAAGTGTTGTGAATTAAATCACAGATAATCCTAAATGTTCTTTCACAAGTTTAAAATATATGTAATGTTCCAAATGAATTTAAGTAGTCATGAATGTCCTGATGTAACACGATGATGCAATCTGGGATGTCTCTGAATGAGTTCACAATAATCCCAAAGTAGTTTATTAATCCAACACTTTATTGAACACTTTAGGAATTCCTGTGAATATTTTAAAGAATACAGTTGTAAATTCTAATCACAGATGGATTCCCAGAGAATATCGAAAGTAGGAATAAATGACTTATTTATATTTTGACTTGACCTAGATGTGAGTCATTCCAATGAAACATTCCAATCTAATTGTTAACAAGACTGAGCCTTGAATGTTCCAAACTCAAATGTTATGTAGACA
The DNA here is from genome assembly GCA_016617855.1 of Megalonaias nervosa. Taxonomy (NCBI): domain Eukaryota; kingdom Metazoa; phylum Mollusca; class Bivalvia; order Unionida; family Unionidae; genus Megalonaias; species Megalonaias nervosa. Next base: position 13,479 of record JAECUM010066751.1, on the reverse strand, counting down.
CCCTATTTACAAGCTAGAGTTAACTACGTAAACATTCTATTTACAAACGACCATTACCTTAAAGTACAACCTACTATCATGGACAAACGTTAAGCATATAATATAGATATACAGCACTCTGTATGTGTATCTGGGGTATATCTTTAAATTGTGTCAAAAATCATGATTCAGTGTCGTATGTAATATGAAATAGGCAAAGTAGCCTGTCATCTAGTGACGTCACTGACATGCGATGCTAAGAATATGTGTCGCAGTATCGCATTCAAATTTTGTAGCCTTTGTAAAGAAATAAATTGCACAGTATATATCTTTTTATTTTCGGTTATTATCCATTTTTTAAAGCAAGAAATATTTTCCCAAATTATTTCACTTTTTGCAACTACTTGCACAATATTATTCTTGGAAAAGAAAGATCGAAACCTGTCAATTAATTAGAGATTTTCGGATTATTTCTAACTCTCGAGTTTGTTCCGAATCCAGGAGAACTTTTCACAACATGTATTTATTTAAAACAATTTGCAGCATTTTTATTTCAATTTGTTCAAACTTAGGATTTCAGATCGAAGTAAAACTGTTGTCATTTCAATTGTTCATTAAAAAACAGATGCTTCATGTACAGTGGCGTCACTAGGATTGGTGTCACCCAGTGCGGTTAACTCATGGTGTCACGCCCATGGAACCCTTCCTGCACAAAATATCAAAAATTTTATAGACAGTCATTTTGGTGTCACCCCGTCTGATGGTGTCACCCTGTGCGGTCCGCACCCCCCTAGTGACGCCACTGTTCATATACGTTGTCACCATATGCTGTTTATCATCTATCTGTTTTCAACAATATTATATATGAATTTTCACGAATCCTGAAATATTAAACTGGTAAAGTTGATGAGATCTTCAAGTTTGCTGTAAAATTTTTTAAATTTATGTAACTATATCTACATCAGATACGTAATTTAATACTTTCATTACTGCAAAGGTTGGGCTATCTCCGTATTAGGGTGCCTATCATGAGCTGAAAAACACCGTTAATCCCTAAACAACAACATTGTTGCTTTTATGTTGAACAAGTTGATTAATTTGATCACATATAAGAAACCGGTTGGGTTGATCACAACGTAACCGTCTTCCATCATTTATCTTCTTCACTGAATTTCAATTAGATTATATTGTGATTTTTAGGACCACAGTTATAGCATTTTATCAATTCATTTAAGGTATTAGTCTCGTTTCAATATCAGTTTAGCAGCAAGGTAGAATACGTCTCTAAAAATATATTAGCTGAGGAAGTGGACTTCCACTCAATTGTACGTTGGTGACGTTTTCGCAGCAAGTGACCTCTTATGTTTTTATTATTTGTTTGTTGTTGCTTGCTTTTTATGCTGTAGTAAAGGAAGAGACCTCTCGTTCTTTTATGCATTAGTAAGTGCCTTCACGCTGTCACCAGTCGTCTACTGTTAGGGTTAGGTCTAGAAGACCAGACAATCTAACTTTGAAAAATGCCATCCATGATTCTATTATTTCATCCCTTTTCTCCCCGTACACTTCAAATATCTAGAGAGAGGCTAGTCTCTATAATGTTTTGAGGTTTTTTAAGGGGGGTGGGGTGTTTTGAGAGTGATTAAGTATCTTTATGTTTGTCAAAAAATGCGGGCAGGATGAAACAAAACTTTCCTTTATTATATTCTTATCAGCACATCGAAAATGATTTGATGAATAGAATCTTCATAAACCAATATATACTTTTTGGAAAGCATGGTTAGGGAAAGGTCAACGGCATGTGATAGTAAAACTTGTAAGAACATTCGGTTCCTGTTCTTTTTAGGTACTTATCTTACAATACACGAGTCTCGCGTTTTATCCCTGTGCCTATCAGAGATTATTTGTGATGAGTCGTTACCCATTTTTGGGAACTTCTCACCTCAAGTCAAAAACTATCCTCTTCTATCGCAGGTCATCGAGAGCATGTCCTGAAGTTTATAAAATACGATGTATATAAATCGATGCTAAATGCGCAGACGAGATTGAAAATTGCCTCCAATATGATTGGTCCTTAAACATACATATTTATATACTATTGGCGTCCATACAAACATCCATACTATTGTCCATACAAACATCGTATCTCTATATAAAAAAGAAAAAGGGTACATTTACACTATCACAGAGAGTACCTCTACTGTAAACAACTATTCTCGTAAATGCCTTTTTCCGTATTTCCCGAGAAAGAATCTCGTTCAAACATCCTGTCTTTATTGACTGTCCGACTTGACCTCACATTCGTGATTCACATGACAGGGGACGCTCCACAGATATTATGTACTTCTGACTGAGTGACATGTGCGTGGTGAAGTTGTTTGCATTCGCAACATGCACAGTGTAGTGAATTTTGCCATTCCTCTATACCTTTTTCATGTGCTGTGCCTGAAATTTCTGTATATGTTGTAGATGTGGAAATCATGCATGATCTAAGCACACATCTGATCAAAATGTCTGCCCCCCCCCCATGTCATCGAAAAATTCAGTTTGAATTAGTCCAAAGTACATGAGCAGGTATTAAAATAGGGAAAACAAATTTTGCCAGAGTTGGCAATACCAGTTTCTTAAAGTGTAATAAATGAATTACAAAATATATAAAAAGTATTTTTAAAAACATTATGAGCTTTTTTTTGTGGACAAATTACGTTTGAAGTCCTCGATTTGAAAATGACTGAGCGGAGCTAGCAGTGTTTTGATACATGCGCATCTGAAGTAATGTCAGGCTGTATACTATATAGCCCAAATTACACCATGCGACAAAATGAGGGAATTAACAGTTCGTTGCAAAATACCTAAGATACACAATGTCTTTTTTAAAGCCAACGAGGAAAGCCTGGAAAAATCTTTTTTTTTTTAAATATAAATTAAACCCTATGCAAAGTACGAAACGGTGGAGCGCCATTATAACAAAAATTTTATTTTCTCGAGTCCTCATTTAGCAGCATAGTAATTTCCTTTAAACCGTTGAGTAGAGATTGAAGTTATAAATAACCAGAGTTTGATAAACGTTTGCATTCTTTAGCGTGTCTCTTTAGTGAATCAACATTTCTCCAACCTTTTCACATTTGTAACTTCTATTCTTGTTGAACCGTCTTCAATGGTCTCGTGAAATGATTTGATAAGCCTTTTTTCTCTTTAGAAGCCATAGCTGAGGATGTTTGATCCGAAATGAAGTTCACTCTACTTTCTTGAAGACATTTACTCTTGCATCATGGAATGTAATCGTTGCACAATTATTGAATGGTGACCAAAGAACAGTTTATGTCAAAATATTCCTCAATGTTTCGAAATGTATTGTTCCCTTCAGACCTTGTTTAACACCATAGTCACTCTAGCAAAGATCCCACACAAATGAGATTTTCCTTTAAACCTTTAGGTTTCTTTTAATTATCGAGTCATATTTTTATAAGTCAATGATATCTTAAACAGAGAAATATTTTCTGTGACATACTGAGATTTTGCATCCAGGGGCGTGAACTCGATCCCGTTTTGTGAAAATATTGTTTAATCTCTAAATTGGAATTTTTTATTTTGAATGGAGTTAACATGGTATGACTTTCAATATCAGTGATTTCATCATCAGCAAACTCTTAGTAACTCATTATATTATCAAAATATTGTCTGAAACACGTTCTAGTTTAGCAATTGAACGAGTATAATGCTTTTCAACAACTGCATTTCGAATAAAATACTCTGACAAGCTAGATCTTTAAAAAAAACTTGGTGTGCTGCTTATGTTCAACTATTTTGTCAAATCTAAGCGAATATTGTTATATTTCATTGTTTGACTCAGAGACATCGCGACAGCTGACTATCATCTTTTATTTTCTCGCATAAATTTCAATATATTCTACCACTGTTTTTAATTGTCATTTTGTATTTCATGATATGTTTAAATTAATATGTTTTTAAAATACTTTTAAGTAGGGGAGCAGAAAACGTTCGGCTAATAACAATATTGCGCGTCTTGTCTGGCGACAAATCTTATCCAAAAAGGGAAGGTGATAGAGTATATAATTGTAGTTTTATCTGTCAAATTTTTAATTTTTATTTTTTTTAAATATAAAAAACGAGTATTTATTTAAATCAATGTATAAGACAACACTAAATATACTGAGGCCTAGTATCCGGAGGTGTTTTATTTTATTATAAACAAGTAGTCCAGTAGTGCTAGCGTTTATACACATATCTGTTTTCTATGAAGAATAAAGGAAAGAAAATGGGTACTATTAAACTGTTCAGTAGGGCACCTCGGCTGAAAAAAAAATCCAGCCGTAAATTACGTTTCCCGTAAATCTAGAGAAAGATTCTTGCACAATCCTCCCGTCTTCAACTACTGTCCATTTTGGTCAGCGGACACGGATTTCCGAATTATGTGTTATAAACTGTTTCCTCAGTCTGACTTTCTCATTTGATTTGCATTTATTTTTATTGATGATGGTGAAATAGACTTGATTAAGACACATCAAAAATTTTAATATAGGTACAGTTGCATCTTGGACGAGACATAACACGAAACATTGAACGAAGTTTTCCAAAGCATTGAACGAAGTTTTCCAAATAGCTAAAGGCCTACTCAGTGAGATGCACTGATCTAAAAGAGAGAGGAAAATCTGAGAAATGAGTCAGGTTCAGCAGTGATCTATTACATTTTCAAGACTTTTCAGAAACGAATCTTCAGTCATGGGCGCCCCCAGCATGGGTCAAGTTTAATCATGCAAATGAAGCTGAAAATATGTCACAAGATTCTGTTCAAAACGCTTAATAAATATTAGCTTTAGTTTCAGACTGCTTCTTATACTAACTCTCCCGGCCGTGACTGACTGACCTCCCCCCCTGAAAATCCTGACCCACCCACCCCTGCACAAAGTCCTGACCCCCCCCCTGCAAAAAATCCTGCTGGCTCCCATGTCTTCAGTAATATTTGACAAACACGTCATAGCATTTAAAGAAATAGCATAGCTTACAAGTTCTCTCAACACGGAATTATTTTTGTCATACAAATATGATGTACATGTACTAACAAAAAATACGAATATACAAAGGAAACAGTATAACAGAACAATAGGAAATAAAGAGCAACCATAGCAACTAAAGACAGATATATAATAAGTAAAAGATAGGAGACGAAGATATTTACATTGGTTATGGTAGACTCCATCAATCCATGGTGTTTGCAAACATGGCTTAGAAAATGTGTTAATATTGATTTATCGGATGTATTTCTAAGCATCAGTAATTCGATGGAATCTGTTATAGCGACCATACATTGATAAATAGACATGTAGAAGGACAAAACATAAATACATACAGAAGGATAGACATACAGATGGCAAAAATAGACGTACTTAAAGAGTACCGATATACTGCCTAGCAATACATACATTGCACTTGAAATAATACACATAAAACAGACAGACATAACATACGTGGTTACAGATCCCGAAATGGACTGATTTTTAGATGTCTCTAACGAACTGACGTTTTAGTTACTTGTTTGCGTCTGTGCGCGCGGAGGGAAATGAAATGTATTTAATTTTATATTTGCGGGTACTGTTTATAGGGTATAAATTACGGATCAAAGTCTGGTTTCGGAGAAATTTATATGCGATTGGTTAGTCGGCAGCAAATGTAACAAATCATTCAAACGTAGGATCTGGTTCTCTCCAAATATGATATATCATGTATTCTTTAACTTTCCTTATATTCGGATTATGAATGTTCAAGACATAATTTTATGCTATAGCCATACTGGCACAAATCCTTTTTTTTTTTTCCCCTTCTTCTGCTTACGATAAAGATATGGCTGGTATGGCTTGTAGAGATAAAAGCCTTCAGCAGATGCGTAGAAGCAAAGGCCTTCCGCCGATTCGTAGTGGCAAAGGCCTTCCGCAGACTCGTAGCGGTAAAGGCCTTCTGCAGAAGAGTTTCATCAGTTGAAATTAAAATTTAATAATACTCCCTTCTTGCCAATCAATGTTTTATCATGTTTACCTTTCAAGATGCCAAAGAGCAGTTTGATTTATATTAATTAAATTAATAATGACTTGTTGTGCAAGAATGCCTACATGAAACAATGTAGGCGACTTTTTAGAAGTTTATTAAACATTCCACTTTAACTGAACACTTCATTTGACTGGAATGTAAAAACGCATTGTGAAGAAACATTCGACTGAAATGTGATTATCCTCGGTTGACATTGAAATGGATGCATTTTAACTGATCATGTAATAGAACTTTGGCAAAAAAAAACAAAACATGTAAACAAAATATGCATTTATTATTCCCCAAAATAATATCCATCATTATCAAACCGTTAAAAATGAACCATAATTTATAGAAAAATATTTTCTATTAGAAGATATTTTAAATGTAGAGCTACTATTTTTTTTAATAAATAAAAATATTTAAATGTGGCTTTAGAAGTGAAACTTTAAATGTAAGGCACTATGCTTTTGAAATAGCATCTATGATTATATGGTCTTCTGTACATAGTAATATTTTAGCGTCATTATGTTTTGGTTAATGAAATACACTAACAAACTTGTCAAATATTAGCGATTGATTTAATTTAAAATATGTTTCATACCATAACAAGATATATGCAAGAATTTAATTCCTTCCTTATATAAAAAAAGATTCTAATGAAACGCTTAGACGAACAGTCTTTGGAAATATTTTCATATTTTTCATAGTCATTCCAATACTTTGTTCATGCTATTCCCATCCTGGTCAATTTTTCAGACACGTCCATCAGCATGTTGTTATATAACAACCATTCTATCTGTCTAGATTGAATGTATTTTTCTTGTACTACACATTCTAATTTGAAAATGGTAATATTGTAAGAAAATGTTGTCATTACAGTTTTTGTTTTTAATAAAAAAAATGTAATGGCTTAGAACTGATCGATATGAAATCAAAATGAAACGGCCACTTTAATGGATGTTCAATGCTCTCTCAATGAAAAATCTATACATCTCGTGGTATATCATTGATACAGCGTACATACTATATATATATACATATATATGTGAAAGAAAGTTCTTGACTGATACATTGTGTGTAAGGTTAATTGGACGGACTCTCTCTCTCTCTCTCTCTCTCTCTCTCTCTCTCTCTCTCTCTCTCTCTCTCTCTCTCTCTCTCTCTCTCTCTCTCTCTCTCTCTCTCTCTGATGCATTTTGACGAGTCTCTTTCAAACACATAGCATGAAATGGAATTATAATCGGACTTGCATTTTTAATCTTGTACCGGATGAATACGTTTACAAATCTTCAAGTGTATGACCCCTCGTTATCTAATAGCTAATGGTGGGCTATTCTATCAAATAAATGGTACCAGGAAAGACAGTTACAAGAGTGTACCAATCAATTATGTATTCGGTAATAACTTTGTGTTCACGGAAAGTGTTTAATTAGAGTGCTGTAAATGTTTTACTATTTTAGAAGTTTTTATTCCAGCAAATTACATAGGCCAAATACCATGTACAGTTAATGATGAAATTCAATATGGATATTAACATTTTAGATTAAGGATTTCTCTTTACAATAAATTATCACTCATTTAATAGTAGACTTTTTCTCCATGCAATGCTGGCAGCATTTTGAAGAAAAAAAATATAAATATCCATGCAAGTCGGGGCAGAGACGGTAAGTTGTTTTGCATATATCTATATGCTGTATTGATTAATTAAACAACCCTTTTAAAATTAAATCACATTATATAAATGTTTCTCCCTTTTCCAATAAAACTCCCGTGCCAAATAAATAAATAAAATAAATTAAACAAAAACAAAAACAAAGAAATCTCGGAGGGTATAAGATTCTTTATGAGGAATATATTCAGTGAACAGATATATACATATCGATTTGAGTTTTATTCATCATCATCGTCATCGTCGTCGCCGCCGTCGCTTCTCTTGTCTTCGTCTTTGTCGTTATTGTTTTCATCAATTACCAGTGCATCACGTTCTTAAAGACAATTAATATACATGCATATCAGCTGTGTTTAAAATTAAAAACTGTATTTTATATTGCATATTTCACAACCTTCTATTGTAAATTGTATTTTATTGTGTATTTCACGTCATCATATTACATACTGCAATTTCTACTTTGTATTTCACGCCTTTCTGTTACACACTGTATTTTCTACTTAATATAATATTAAAAGATTGTGACTGATAAATTAAACAAAAATATAGTCAGCTAGTAAAGGACACGAACAATATTCTAAATTGGTCCACAATATAAGAATTGTTACTTCTGTTTTAGTAACCTAGCAGAAGTTTGAAACCATAAAATATTTAAATACAAGCTGCAATTACATAATGTAACGAGACAACGTGATAGGATCGGTGAAAAATTACCAAAGATTTCATGCTATTTCATCAACAAAGCAAAATAAATTCCAACTTTTCATCTCTATATCTTTAATATTTTAAGGAATATATTTGCAAAATTTTGTAATGGTTGAAGCTAGAAAAACAATGAAGTGTTGGAAGTTGAACAAAATTGGAAATAAAGTATCGCAAATTAATTTAAAATATTTTAGTAATGTTATGAATCTATAGTGCAAACCGTCTGCAATCTGTAATGCAGCGCGATATATATGTGTTATGCTAGTAAAGAACATGTTACCCGACAATACATTCCACAATATCTCTTTCATCAAATCTTTCAAAAACAAATACATTTGCTGCAGACAATATTTTGTGCTCTTTTTTTATCTTAAAAGGTTCATTTGCGTATCTATGTAACCTATGCCGGGAGAAAAAAAAATGGACAAAATATTAAATGCGTGCGAAAATATATTAAAAATAGACAAAGCATTTTAGAAGAACGTAATGCATAAAACTGCTAAAATTTCTTTCGCATCATTAAATTATATATGGTGTTAGTAGAATTAAACAAAAATGTTGAAAGTAATTTATAAGATGGAAATAAGCCTAGATATGAACTAGTATTTACATCACACCAATTTATTTTTCGTGTTGTAGAGAGAGAGAGAGAGAGAGAGAGAGAGAGAGAGAGAGAGAGAGAGAGAGAGAGAGAGAGAGAGAGAGAGAGAGAGAGAGAGAGAGAGAGAGACGATCCCATGATTTCACTATTAGGTACACATCCTCAGATACAAATAATCTCTTGATAAAGCCATGCAAACACTTCCAGGAATCAAGTACTACCAATCAATTCTGTTGTAATCCATGTCGGTTTCACAACAGCGCGTGGTCAGTGAAAACCAAAGAGAGCACCCCAAGATCGGATAAAATCGGCTTAGGGTGATAACAAGATGTTAACGAATTTTACAGATAAATAGGGATCTTGTTTAACACCCTACTAGGACTACTTTAATATAGTGTACCCTATCCACTTGAGATGCTGGGAAGACTTCTTCTCTCACTTTTTCTTCAGCCGACAAAGGATATTAAGTTAGCGGGAATATAATTGCTTCAATATCTGAAATTACATATTGCAAATAATCCACTTTGGACAGATTTTCATCAAATCTTGAAATGTATTGAGTGTAACGGCGAATATTCAAAAGAGGTAAATCATAATATTATCTAAAAATTTATTTCGTACTCTATCTTCTTTTAGTACTATTGTGCCGAGAATAACAAGAAAGACTTATAAAACAAGAACTTGTGTTCAGTGGCAAATGTAAAATAACATGTGAAAAGAAAAGCAATGAAAATTAAAATTTAAAAGTGATAATATATGATTGTAATTTTGGCATTTGCACAACGGAAATTAAAGTCAGAAAATATTTTATAACCTTCTTATTAAGTTGAAAATCCAGTAATTAATAAATAAATAAATAAATAAATAAACATGGAACCTACTTGAATGAGATAAAACATGAAGATAAGATGATTCTCTCCATAGATATAAACATGTAAACTTTTATTAGGACGGTGTTTGTTTGCTTACAAAGTCAAAATGTTTCTAATTTTCATATTAAGGAAAGTTGTAGTAACACAAAAAGCACAAGTTCAAAAATTCAATCTCTCCAAACTTAAGTGAGAATACTTTCATATTTATTTTGTATGTCTTCAAAGTTTGAGTGGTTACGCGACTTCGGCATGATATAGTGTAGCCAGATTGTCTTCAAAAATAGACTATTTTTGGTTATAAATATTGATTTGTGCTCACCGTGTTTTCATGATCCTGTGAGAGAAAACTCTAATCTTTGTGTTCGCAGGCTCGCGAAATACACTAAAGCTTAATCTAAAACAATTGTCAGATCTCTATAAAATAAGCTTACCTGGTATTACGAATTATAATAATGTACAGATTCCAAACGGAGTATAATCTTTAGATTAGACACATAGCAAATGATGGAAAATATAGAGGGAATAATACATTTTCGGCAATAAAATTAACAATATGAAAACTTACACGCTCCTCACTGTTCCATCTCGCCTGCTTGTTATTTTAGGGATGGAAGTGAAGAATGTAACTAAAACTGTACTTTTTAAATCAGCATAGATCAGGGGAAATTGAGGAAATTACAATTTCTTTCAAATAGCGAAATAATATACGTTATTATTTGATATTGAGAGTAAGAAAGAGAGACAGAGACAGCTCCTAAATAGCTTTATTCACGTTTTGAAAATGAATAGCATCTTTACATTCTAATTATCTGGATGCATGTGTTACAGATATCTGTCATTTCCTTTGCAAATTTGATGTAATGACCACAACTCAAATATAAGCTGACGTTAAGAAGCAGATTTCATTTATAACTTGAAAAATGAAATTGTTCAAAATGTATGCGTAAACATTCAATAGAAGCATTTTTTTCTTGATATAAAACTTGAGTGACGTGCAGTTACAGGGTAGTTCATATAAATTTAGTAATGAAACCAAGTTATTCATTTTGGTGCAAAGTCTTACTAATTCATGAAAAAATAAATTAATAAATTAATAAAGCAAAATTTTTTTATAACCTTTCAACGAGCATTTAAGATAAAAATTGTATTTATCATGGAAGCATTGCTTTTTCAGAAGGAAAAGATTTCACTTTATGAATTGAAGAAAGCATGGTTGCTTTTTTGAAACCCGTCAATTATATAAGCACTTGATACCACCTCAGTGTCTTTTCTCAAGGTCTATTGACACAGAAACACACACATTTGGTGTTGCTCAAGTTTCATCATATCTGCGTTGTACTGCTCCAAATGCTTCTAGAAAGGTATCCTGCTTCCGAGTTACCCAAGCTGCAGCCATTTTAAGCTGACCGTATTCAGATAAACTCGCATCCATTCGAAAGCTTGAAAGGTGCCATGATGGATTTTTATTTTCCTGGAACAGATGATAAAGAGTAATCTGAGTACATTGACATGTTAACAAAAACATGCAAGTACTATGGAAACATTTTGCTGCCATTTTTCCTATTGATTTCCAAAAATGACAATTCCATTGAGATATTCGCCTCTTGAAAAGTTAATCCGACTGTTGTATCAAGCAAGTCATCAAGTCGGAATATTGGACAAAAACATAATTAATCACTCTCTTGATGTGTTATGATAACGCTTACAACTACTTTCTAGCAGTTCCTTCGAAAATCGTTCTCCGTATCGAAAACTGTTATGGATAAGTAACTCCACACTTCCAATCTGCAGAGCGGCTGAGCAAGCCGTGATTTCATTGGCTATCCCGGTATTTTCCCCAGCCCATAGCTATTTAATTAACATTTCTATTCTGACATATCTGAGAGCTTCCACTAGACCTCCCGGCTGTAAATAAGCTTATTATTAATTTTGATATGACGTCATGCTTCACCTAATGAGACTTTGGCTATCACCCATCAGAGAAAGTGATTCTGTCTCTTTTTTCCACCATCCAACAAGAAGCTTCAGGCCTCTCCACTAGCTGACATTGATTGGTTGAGGACCACCACAACTCCGCCTCTAGCCTTCCCTCGAATGGCCATTTAATAAACATGTGCTATCACGGTTAAAAAGAGTTTCTCAACTGAGGTGTCGTTCTCAATTGGGCGTTATAATAAAACAAAGTAGTGGAAAAAGAAATCGTCCACGAAATTGGGATCATCCTGCGAGAAAGAACTATTCGATCAATGATTTGGACGAATGCCCAGGCGATGATAGCAATACTAATTGCGATAACTCATGTGTAACAACAACTCTTCAATACCTCAAGGTCTAAAGTTATATCAGATCTTCTTCCTTCTTTGTGACGTCTTTTCATTTGACAAGTCATACTCAAACAGTTATTGATGCCTATGGAGACGGGTTACCTAACTCTGTTTCAGTAGCTGAAACTTCATTCGATTAGATCACGATAGGCGCTTGCTGGTTTTGGATTAGAAAACCAACTATTTTTACACAAGGACACATACAGCAGAGTTCTAAAGGCATTCGGTTTGGAGTAAATCCCAGGTGCCAGAAAACATAAGGTGAGTGGTTTCTTCGTACATATACATCAGCATAACAAGGTATTTCTGCCTGACAAATTTATGTTCGCTAGTTAACTAACTGTTCATCTCATTTGACTCGTCATTGACAATGTATTCTATCCACACTTGGTCGAGCAAAACTAATGCATATTTACCACCAAACTTGAGCCACATTTTCTCCATCGCTGCAACTTCTCTGGCTAATTTGAGGCATTTAAATCTCTGGCTAATCTGAGACATTTAAATCTATGGCTAATTTGAGACATTTAAATCTCTGGCTAGTGTGAAACATTTAAAGCCGTGGTTCCTGTAGGAGACGCAACGTACCAACATCTTCGACAGAACTTAGACTTTCTTGCTCGTTTGCAGAACTGATTCTTTTGGCGGCTATGTACAGATTACATCTGCACTACCGATTCTTTTGGCGGCTATGGACAGATTACATTTGCAGAACCGATTCATTTGGCGGCTATGTACAGATTACATTTGCAGTAAGTTGAAACACGATATAATTACCTGATAAATGTTCTGTCATTTTAAATTTCTTGCTACAGTTTTGGTAGTAAAGGAAATTTTTATTTTTTTATATAAAATTTATTGCATTATTGTTTCAATTTTCAAAATTCAAATCTTCGAAGGTGTTATAATACATTTAAAGATATATATTACACGTGCAGTTTCTAAATTTAAAATGGCATATAATTCATATAAAATTTTAAATATGGCCATACCATATTTCGAGAGATTTTATAATTACTTGTCATCATCAAAAATTTAATCGCAACTTGAAATGGAAAATCAATAATAAAAAGAACTTGTCTGTAAATTCACATTTTGCTCACTTTTCAAAAGCATTAAAATGCATCCGTTAGTCCAGTACAATTCGATATTTTATTAGTTTGATCTGATTAGAAAAATTTAAACACTTCATTTTCAAAAGGTAACTGCGTGGTATATTTATCATAATGTTATTAATTTTTAAACTCATATTGTATGTCCATATTGTCTTTGGATTATTTATAG
>JAECUM010066749.1:0-19937 GCA_016617855.1 Megalonaias nervosa | reverse complement strand
ATATATAGATAGATAGATAGATAGATAGATATAGGAAATATTTCAGTGTACATGCAACATGCCTTACTTAGGATAATACAATTATTTCAATTAAAAAAAGACACGGAACTTGTTTTACCTAAAGATTAGTAGCTTTCTAGCATGTGAATAGAGACTTATATTTCTAACCCCAATACATTCCTGAGACAGAAAGAAAAGATTGACAAAATATCTTAATGGCTATAATAAAGACACGACCAGAATACTGTATATTTTATAATATTTGACTATTCTATAAGCACTAGTGGTAGGAGTAAGTCTTGCACAAATTTTCCATATTTTTATGACTTATTGGCCAAGGATATTGGCATCATACCCTGCATCAGTCTGAAATATTTTTATCTTCTCGCGCTCTTTCAAAGTGAATACGAAGATAAGCAATGTTTTTAGTCTGTTATACTTCGTACATGGATAGTTTCTTATTAATTTTAATGGGTGGAATGATGAGATCTATACCTTTTGGGGTGGTTAGGTCTGATATAAAAAAAAATGCCCTTATCTGCTATAACGACATCACCTTCATATCATCGGTACAAAATGCCACACAAGGTAGTGATTTGCTTTTCTCACTATTTTGCACCGCTTCTTTCAAATGTTTCGTATTTCCGGGACCTATCTGAACCTGTGCAAGGTTACTTTTGTCCATCTATCCACGTATTACTGTGATTGGAACAAATACAACAATAGATTTCTTTTGTTGACATTTTAATAGTCAAACAGATCAACTCGCGCGCTATATGTCACGAAAAGAATACTTGCCGGAAGTTGGTTTCGCAGACTCCTCCGATGCAAACGAGCGCTGCCTTAAGGGTAGATAAATCACGTTTCCACATTCGTCCATAAAAGCTAACACCAGAAGTAAAGTTTACCTTTGTTACAGTATAGCAGTAATTCATATGTTGTACGGTTTCAAATTTAGCGTACATGAATAATATCTAATTCTCTAACTATTAAAATATTTGGTCGGACATTATTGATAACACTAATTAGAGAATAAATGAGGACTTCCAAACCAAAAGATATCTCCAGCATTAATTACATAACCTTTGTAGAATCTAATTTTTTTGGGACGTTCCCTTTCTCTAGTTTCACTAGATGAAAGAATTATACACAAAACTAGATTTTATTAATTTATTTTTTTATTTGAAGTTTCTATATCGTCCGGATTTGGGCAGCAAAATTGACTTACAAACCTAGCCTGTCCTTTATAAATACAAATCTTACATACAGTTTATTGTTTTCTCTCCAAGCTGCACGTCGTTTCAATTTTTGAAGTTGCTATGCTATGCATACCTGTCTTCAAAACCATTATTGCATTTGTGTTTATGGCTAAAACGAATGTTTTGGGGTCTTTTTGTTACATATATATTAATATTTTCCAGTCTTTAACAGGCGCCGAAGCATGAAGTTAGCAGTTATGTTTGCAGCTTGTGAATCTCTCACATCCATCTTGAAACTGCAAAAACCGCCCTAAAATCGTCTGTCTCAGTATAACCTCTCTTAGAACTGACCAATGAAATGTCTGATATGTAATCACTCTTTTAGACCGACCAATGAAAACACACCCTCAAAGGTACACCAGATCCGTGGATACATATAAATATACAAAGTTTAACCAAAATAAAAGATGAATATTCTTGCGTACTTACTTCATACCCCATCCCCCAAAAACACAAAACAAATCAAAAACAAAAATAAAACAAACAAACAAACAAAGAAAACAACAAAAAGCAAAGAAATTTAAAGAGGTTCGAAGATAACTAATTTGAAAACTTTTGAAAACGTTATTCATAAATGTAGATTCTTTGTGTAATCCTCTAGAGCGAATGTCAAAGAAAGAGCAAATAAACATGACGATAGTGACCAATTAGTGTCGGAAATTGACAAGGACAGATTTGCAATCCGACGATTTTCTAAGGAAATGCACAATCAGACCTCAGAATCTAACACTAGCGTGCGGTATAAAGAATTAAAGGAAGTATATTGCAGTATAAAGAATCAAAAGAATGTCTATGGCAGCATAGGGAATTATATGATAACAGACGAAATCCATGTAGAAATAATGGTTTCTTATACTAGCTACTTATATGTGAGGAAATTATTTTTCTAAGTATATAAACAACATAAAATCTGAATGAGAAAAATAGAGGATTTATTTTAGTCTTAAAATGTAAATAAACAAATCAAATTAATACCATTTACATATTCTCTTCCTAGTCAATAAATAAATTAGTATAACAGAATGAACATATAATTATAACCAACAGTCTCACCTTTGTGTTAAATAATAATATTGATCAAATATAATTTATTATAATGATTTAAAAATATTCATAGGGGTAACATTAAAATCCCAACAACAAACGGATTCAAATAAATAGAAAGTCATAGAAATGTACTGAAATAGCGTTATGAAGGCCTTATATCCCTGCATAAAAGTACTCAACGCTTTATCTTTGGCTTTGATTTTCCTTAGTACCGAAATTTACTAATTTTAATATTGCAGAAATGAATGTAGATTTTCAGTTAATTTCTATTTAGAGAATGATAACATTCCCTATCGCTTTGGAAGCCGATTATGTATTACTTTTGCATACAAACCCGATGCCGGTTGAAGGGAAACTGACTGGTGTGCACAATACCCGTATTTATAACCTTCTGTTGCACTACACAGTGTTACACTCCGCCAAAATAGTACATATTGCTAACAAGTATTTAAGACTCAATAAATATTAAATATCGTTAAAATACATGGTCCAAACAAAACGTGCAAAACTGAGAATGTAATTTATCTCATCACATGTAAGATCTGTAGCCTTCAGTATGTCGGTGAAACTGAAAAGCTACACAAAAGGATCAACCTTCATAGATCTGATTGGATGACAAAGATTCTGTACAGAAGCCCGGTCGCAGAACACTTCTCCTCCCCTGGCCACACTTTCAGTGATATAACACTTATTGCAATTGCTAACAACCCCAACTGGAGTTCCGAAACCAGGAAAGAAAAGGAATCTTACTGGATACGCCGCCTTAGAACACTGAAACCAAGCGGTTTAAACCAAGAAGATTAGAAAAAGACAGCCATGCACAAATAAAATTATCTTTTGCAGCCAACACATTTTCTTTAAAATAATTCTCTAAATTTGCTTAAACGCCTACAATTACTACCATAACAATGAAATATCCGGGATGTAATTTGCGCTTACATAAATGTTCAGAAAATAACAGATGTCGTTATATGGCTCATCGATTTCTAGGTCAATACAAATATTTTCCAGTATCCGCAACAAGTTCATATAAACTAGTTTAAACATAATACATTTAAAGGTTTAATTCCTGTAGAAACAGCCATGTAAAATTTTACAAACACTACGGTTTTTCTATTTTATTTGTTTGTCTTGTCTATGTTTTGTATATGCCTTTGAAAAAGACTCATTGAGAGTCGATAGCGCTCAGGTTAGTTAGATACTAGTTTTGCACTGTTCGTTGTCAGTTTATTGCATTTATCTTAATTGTTGCGAACTCCCCAGCTTTGTTGGGGTGGGTTGTATGGTTTTGGTTATCGTTATCTAGAGGGTGATAACCGACGGTGTAATTTGCCCGGAACGAGTAAATATCAATATAAAGTGTGAAACTTATATATGGAATAGATAAAGATCTGAGCAGATATATAAAACAGAATGACACGAGCCCCCGTACATGTACAAACCATAAAATTTAATCAACAATTCATAAACAATAAGATTCATAAACAATTGTGATAATGCATTACATTAGAAAGATACACTTTTTGATTTAAGTTATACAACGAATTTCGAATACAAATATGCTTATACAAATAGCCGATCTGTTAAGCGATAGAATTAGTTCATCATCGATCGAGTGAAAAGATCGAAAACACTGCCTTGTACCGATTCATAACCTGATAGTTCTGGATCAGTCCAAATTGGCTGCGACTGTTCTTTTGACTTCCTTGTGCCTGTAAGTCTGGGCCCTTTCCACTTTTCCCAATTGTCAAGCATCCCACCTCTTTCGGCCTCCAACTTTGTGTGGTCACTTTGGTTTTGTAAGTACGTGATACGTCAGTGGTACGTCACGTGGAATGTCATGTAGAGCTATCTTACCTTGCAAAAGTAAACAAATTGGCAACCTGAGTATTCTGTTAGGTATCCCACTGGTTTAACACCATTAACACCATTAATTTCACATGGTTTAGCAACGTTAATTTCAGTCAATATGCACTCAAGTCTTTATCATATGTGACATTATCTAAATCGGAGAATTTACACAGATTCTCGTAACTCATATCACTAAAGTAAGGTATGAAATTCTAGATACATATTTACCTATAACAAACGAGACTATATGTTCAAACGATTCATCAAACTTATATAAAGAATATGAGTGTACGGATTCATATAGATGAACTCGCACAGTTGTATTTATATCAAGAAAATTGATCTACAAATTTAACCAAATCAATCATGCAAATATAAGCAAATAAATCAAACAAATCATCATATGGATATCAAGAAATTACGTGAGACTGACGTAAAATACCTTGTGTCTTCAAGCTTTTACCGCTAGAATTGTGTTCGTAGTTTTTCCAGACATCCAATCCCTGGGATCCTAATTACGAGTGAATTTCTTCTAAATTCGACCCGGAGTCCTCTACCTTTGTTTTTCTTTTGCAGAAAATGGTGTCGACTGATTAAAAGTGTTGCGAAAGGCACATTTAAACCGTGAGATTTTTAGTGGAATCACCCCCCCCCCTCCTTATTCAGCGTAACCAAGCCGAATTATAGTTAAGGCGCTAAACAATGCAGTCCGTCTGCCAAACTGGATTACCAAATACCTATCGCTGGGAAGTTTCAGAATTGACAGTTTCGATACAGATCGGAAGATAACCCCTATCCCTTTTCAGTTAAATAAACGAAGGTTTAATTAAGAACCACTGCTCGCTTGACAGTAACATTACCAATCAGTGCGTTACGCCGATTTAAACACGCGTCAGTCCCCATAAATGTAATTAATCGTTCACCTGTCCAACTTAATGTGTTCTTCATAAATCGACAGAAATGTGCACCCTTACAATAATCAATCCCTGACATACGTGATCCCTTGCTGGATCCAGTGTACTTGAGAGGACTGTTATTCGCCATATGATTTGTATTCTTTATATATATCTATATATATATATATATATATATATATATATATATATATATATATATATATGGCATATATATATATATATATATATATATATATAAGTATAT
Source organism: Megalonaias nervosa (assembly GCA_016617855.1). Taxonomy (NCBI): domain Eukaryota; kingdom Metazoa; phylum Mollusca; class Bivalvia; order Unionida; family Unionidae; genus Megalonaias; species Megalonaias nervosa. The sequence goes on along the minus strand of JAECUM010066749.1, from coordinate 14,619 downwards.
ATATAGGGGCGGCGACCTTTCCAGTAACTAATGACAAATAGCCCTTATTTGGAACGTTTGCTTATAATAATGAATATGAATAATCGGTCAGAAAGAAACATTCTTTTATGAACAGCAACTTTTGCAAATTGAGTGAAAATTACGTACCTGGAAAATAATGACCTCATCATCAAAATAATTGTATGTGAAGAAAGTGCTGTTTCAGTCATACGTGCATTGAATTAATGCGTCTACGACTGGGCGTTTCGCTAATCTAGAACTATACTGGACCAACAACTACAAGGTCATGGTCATATTTCTGTTATGTCGCGTAGAATGCTATATCACACAGCAGCTTACAACCGAATAGCAAGATGTAAGCTATGTGGCTCGATAAATGAGAGTTTATCCCACGATAAATGCAGAGGGAAATAACATTACAATCTCAAAATGAAACAGGTCAAACTTAGTAGCAATCTAACCCTGATGGACCTGTATTTTGCGTATGAAAAGTTGTATCTCGTGCGCGTTCTTTCTTTGTACAGAGCAATATAGAATAATAAGAATAGTTTGAAAGAAAAGTTTTGGTTTTGTCGACGAATTAAAAATTTTCTACAAAACGTACATATTTTAAGGACGAAGAAGCACCCATGACCAAGAAAATAATCTAACGAACGGTACTAGCATATGTTCGATTTTCTTCGTTTTTTTTCGTAATGCGCTAAGATCTCGCTCAAGCCTCGCTTGGTATAACTGCATTCTTGAAATCATTTACTAAAGTGTCTTTCATTTACTTGTTTGTTTTTTTTTCTCTGTTTTTGTTGTCTGCCCCTCAAAACATGCATGGTAAGAATAGTCTCCCTTTTTGAAACGGCTAATTTGGCGTCGAGGAATTTCCATGGGCCCTTACGTGGATCCATTTTCAGCAAGGAATAATACCAGTCAGTTTGACAACCTTAAGTTAGCAGGTGGAATGAACAAAATGAAAGAAATACATATTTACATCGTTGAAGAAAACAAATATATATTTTTTGAAATATGAAGGAAATCCTTTTTGGTTATTAACATTTAAGCAATAAATCATACGCTTCAGTTTAAGATTGTTCAAGAGGTACTTTGTGAGTCTTTTTAGTGGAAAGGTGTATCTCAAATCCTTGGGAGTGGGCCACAAGCTTCTTAGGTTCAATAACCCACTGATGTGACGAAACTGGTTTTATCCGCCAAAATTAACACCTGCTGAGTTTCATATATTTCTTTTCTAACATAATTCATAACGGTTCTCTGTATCAGGCCGACCACATTTAAGTTTTATAGATTTATGCTTACTACCCAATGAACATAAATTTATTCACAGGAGCCACAGCGCTTCTATTCAATGAAGCTAATTCAGAATTGTGGTAGACAGAGTGTACTTTTAAAACTTGCAATTATAATGTTGTATACAATTTCTGTCTATTAAAGATAAAAAAAATCTTAAAAGATCGTTATTCTAACTTCTTTCTGAAAACATAAAATGTGTTAGATTAATTAAAATGTAAGGGAAACCGAGGCTTGAAATTTCCATTAAGAGCTTTAAAGTTGAAAGAGATCGTGATATTTGCGTTACATGAATTTTCTCGTGGTTAAATCCGGCTCCGGTTCACTAGAACGTGTCTCAATTTAATTCCCTCAAATTGAGGTTTTCAAGATTTTTCTTAAATTCACTTGGTTTGGAACTGTGAACTTTTCAATTAGCTTTAAGCATTACAATACTGTCATAGTATTTTGCAATTTCCTGAAAAAGGTATTGTTTTATTTATGAGGAAATCTCTTGGCATTTCAAGAACAAAAGAACTTCCAGGTGCACACGTTTTGAAGTAATGAGTCCAGGTGAGCACGTTTTAAAGTAATGAATCCAGATGTGAAAAGTTTTAAATAGAGAGTCCTGGTGCGCAAGTTTTAAAATAAAGAGTCCATGTGTGCGAGGTTTAAGGTAATGAGTTCATGTGTGAAAGTTTTAACGTAGACTTATTTTTCAACCCCTATAATACATCTACCTCTCATAAAAAAGAACAGTATTCTCAGAAATATCACAAGAAAGATAATTCAAAATTTCACTCCTAAGGAAATAGGTTGAGAAATGATTAAATTTATTAAAATGTCAAGAAACATGCAAATTGATTCAAATGTCTGGCAACATGCTAATTGATTAAAAGATCTGGAAACATGCTAATTGATTTAAAGGTCTGGAAACATGCTAATTGATTAAAATGTCTGGAAACATGCTAATTGATTAAATTGTCTGAAAACATGCTAATTGATTAAAATGTCAAGAAACATGCTAATTGATTAGAGACCAAAGCTGATTATGTTGTTTTGTTTTAGGATATCAGAAGCACGGTTGTGTGATGTGTCTAGGTTAGTTAGATGAAAACTCCAGAGAGAGAGAGAGAGAGAGAGAGAGAGAGAGAGAGAGAGAGAAACAGACAGACGGACAGAAACAGAGATGTGGAGAAATCTGGTTATCTGGACATATGGGTATAAAGGTCGGTCTTGCATAGTAGTTTTCAAACCCAACAAAGTTTAGACGTGGGCGAAACTGACGTTTTTGTTTGTGAACCGGGGAATGTCTGATCTAGATCCCACCTTTCTTCTCCCCATCTCTCTGTCTCTCTCTCTGTCTCTGTCTCTCTCTCTCTCTCTCTCTCTCTCTCTCTCTCTCTCTCTGTCTGTCTGTCTGTCTCTCTCTGTGCCAAATTATTTCTAATACTAGTGACTACAGTCAATTTGCATATTATACTGACTCACTGTACTAGTGACTACAATTTGCATATTATACTGTGACACTGTTTTAGTGACTACAATTTGGATATTAAACTGACACACTGTACTAGTGACTACAATTTTCGTATTATACTGACACATTGTACTAGTAACTACAATTTTCGTATTATACTGACACACTGTACTCGTGACAACAATTTGCATATTATATTGAGTGTGTGTGTGTATGTGTGATTTAGATTTTTAACGTAGCTTTAACAATTTTTCAGTCATATCGCTACGATGTCGGCAGTGTGGCAGTTTATAGTGATGTCTAGCACTGGGGCATCATGCAGCAGACATGTGACATAATGTCCCACCCAGTCAGATCATCCTGAGACTAAGCCGACCAATCCTAACACTAACCTCCTAATGCTGAGCGCCAAGCGAGGCAGCTGTTAGTACCATTTTTTAAAGTCTTTGGTATGACTCAACCGGGGTTCGAACCCGCGACCTCCCGCGTCCGAGGCGAACGCTCTAACCATTAGGCCGCCGGAGAGGTCTGAATATTATATTGACACACTGTATTAATGACTACAATCTGTATATAATCCTGTTATGGATATTTATCTTGTATTAATTGTTGGCTTTTCTTAATGATTATATGATATATATTTTGTACTTGACCTTGTCCGAAATCAAGCTAATTGTTGACCTGACTGGTATCATTTATTTTGGAAACAGCATAATACACAGATAATATTTCTCTAAGATCATTGATCAGATATTCAGATCATTCTTAATAGTAAACATATTTACTTCGATCTGAGCTAAAGAACCTTGGAAAATTCCAGAATGGAAATTTTCTATAAGTTGTCATAGTATTTTCAGAAAATGGTAATTTAGACCTAAATCAAATAGAGGGCATATAATCTTGTTTACCTTAGAATTACTTATTCTTGCTTTATCATCCGAAGCAGAATCTGTCTTATTATTGTGTTCAGTTTTTAATTTGAGTGGAATTATTTATTCAAATTATTATTCATTGAAATAAAATAGTGGCCAATAATATTCTTGGATTTAAAGATGTGTTTGGAATTATAGTGAATTCCGACAAGGACATATTTGGATTATATAATTGTAATACATCAAAAGACTGTTAGCACATCGCCACACATCAGGCCATTAGAACATTAACACGTTCGAGACTATAGGCACATCAACACATTCATTTTTCGAATTTATTTAGAATACCACTGGAATTCAATTTGGAACTTATACATTTGGACTTGAGATAGAACTTTCAGGACTGTTTGAGATTTAATTCACAATACTGTAAGTTATTCTCAAATTTTCACTCTGTATTGTAGAGAAATAAATTGTTAGTTGAATTTTACAAACCTTGTTAGTTTTCGTTTTTTTCCGTTACTTAAGACCATAGAGTCGTACTAATACTGATACACTGTACTGATGACTACAATTTGTACATTATACTGACACGCTGTACCAGTGACTTCAATCTACACGTTGTATCAGTGACTTCAATCTACACGCCGTGACTTCAATCTACACGTTGTATCAGTGACTTCAGTCTACACGCTCTACCAGTGACTTCAATCTACACGCTGTATCAGTGACTTCAATTTGCATATTATCCAGACACGCTGTACTAGTGACTACAAGTTGAATGTTATTTACATAAGGCTAGTTTCGCAAATCGATCACCTATATCAGAGAGGGCACTAAGGAGTAATAAAAGAATGCACATCACAAATCACGCTTATTTAAGACATTCTAAATGTTTTAATGTTGCTTCCCCGTATATTCTTTGTTTTATGTAATTTGATTCAGACTCCAACAGAGGAGATTTGAAAAGAAGTCAAAGCAACTGAATCCTTCTGAAATGCAAAAAGGATGGTGCATACTGTTAACAGGTTTGGATATCTTTAATGCCGAGATAACAAGAGGCAAGAAATAATCTAGGCTGAGTGTTCAATTAAATGTCCATCTTCGCTAGCCAAGGTTCCGATATGATACCCTATCTACACCTTGGCGGATCGAACAGATATATTTGTGCTTTGTGCTAGCGACATCTATTGGATTTTATGAGTTGCCTCCCTTAGTATGTAATGCCAACTAACCAACAGCGTGGTGCATTGTACATCAGCCGAAAATGATGGGGGCAATTGACCTAAAATGAATACCTTGGAAGTTTAGCATCGAAAGCATGACAATGTACCAGAGGAAAACCATTACAGGTGCAATGAGTGAAAGGTATTTGTGCAAACACGGACCAGCACAGGAAAATTGCTTATTTATCTGTCCATTCAAGTTGTGTTCTCCCCATTGTCTAGATCATGTAGGAACAGTGTTCAGATTTGAACAACTTAATTTTGATTGGATGCGGTGGCTTGCTGCCGCATCCAATGAAATTCACAGACACAAAGCACAGAACTATTTCTTTCCAAGGTGTAGACAGGTTTATCTATCGGAACCTTGGCTAGCGAAGACGTTAAATGTCAAGGAGAAAAGTTGTTTCTAATCGAGATCTGATTGACTGGCTGGCCTATGTTACGATATGGTACAGTGATTGATAGAATAATTCTGACACTTGTTTAATGACCTATCAATGTCAATTGGCTCCACAGGAAGTAAATTAGCCAATTAAATTTTTATCACAAGATATCAGCCAATTAGCATGAGGCTAATTAGCCTGCATATCTGTACGACAAGATAGCATTCAATTAGCATTAAATTTATTTCACGACTGGTTTGATGCAGCAAGATTAAAGCTCCGTCTGCATGATGAATCACAGCTTAAGTGTAACAGATGATAGCGACCATTTCTAACCATACTTTCCAGTTTTAAAACTGCTCCACTTGCACGTCACAACTGTATCTGCATCAAATCAAATATTTTACCAGATGATTTATTTGTCCCGACGGGATGAGAAAGAACCGATTCCCTCTCACGCGTTTATATAACTATGGTACAGTGTACTATTTAACACAGCTTAATAACATGTGATCATACATATGAATAAATGTTCTCTATAATTTGAAGAGATGTGGGTTAGATCTGTAAATTAAGTATGATAAAAGAAAATGGGTCTCAAACATTCGCACTTTTAGAAAAAGACAGTATTAAAAGTCATTCAATATAACCTGACTTTGCGACAACATACATGTTACAAAATCTTCATTACCTTTAATAGGACAACCAAATTGCTAGTCGTGTTTTCTCTGTGAACAACTATTCGGATCTCTAGCAACCAGGGGATAGTTTCAAGGTATGAACGCTCGGTGCCTAGCATCGGTTGCATAAAGTGACTGAAGAAATAAAATATTTTCTACAAAAATGTCACACTAAACTTAAAGTCGTTGCACTGAAAATAACCAATCAATTTTTTTATTTATTTCGATAATATCGTTTTCCACAACGGTTTGTTATTCTGGTAAACGACGAACTGAAGGCGAAGGAGTGTAGCGATTCTGATCTGAGTTTAAACTGGGCCGTCTTTCGTCTCATACATACTCTAAGGTTCCGAATGTGTCTGTTACAGACATCACCTACTCCCAGTTTCCGAATGTCCCTGTGCCGTCTTCCGTCTCCTACATACTTCAAGGTTCCGAATGTCTGTGACAGTCAACTCATACATACTCCAAGGTTCCGAATGTCTGTGACAGTCAACTCATACATACTCCAAGGTTCTGAATGTCTCTGTACTAATTCAGCTCCTATAGTAAACATATGGAAACACCATCATATTCAAAATTCAATAACTTAAAATTCTGGGTGCTAATGATCAGACCTATATTTCTCCATGCACAACTATCCTTGATGCAAGATTCTCTGTGGAGAACACCATATGAGCCGCGGCATTTTTTTCATCACATGTGCATGAAACACATGTTATCTATTCTGCACCAAATGAATCAGGTGCTACTTTCCTTACTGAGTACTCCTAAGTCAAGTCTGTAAAAATACTAAAATTGCATCAGTAGAATTTTGTCTATATTTTTATTAAATTACAGATAGGATAAGCTTTCAAAAGATATTTTTACTAAACTTTTACTTTTCATTATTAACCAATTATGGACCACCAAACCCGTATATACTCTATTATTTGTTCATCCATTTCTGGACTGGTCCACAGTTCTTCCGTATAATTAGTACCGTGTGTCCTGTGAGAGACATCTCATTTATACTTCAAGGTTTCGAATGTCTGTGACAGACAAACATTTCATTATTAAGCAGACTATAAAAAAATAAATAAGTAAACAGAAATATTACTGTATGATAATGTTGCTTGTATGTGTAGTCTAGAGTAACCACAGAGCAATTAAGTAAATAATAGACTAAATGGTTCGAACATGAGTTTGTCTTGAAGGATCAGGTGCCAGTTCACTTATATAATTGGATATTTAGAATTTTAGGAAGCACAAAGGAAGAAGGGCTAACAAAGATAACAATTTATTAGATGGACAGAAAAGCGTCTGTTGTTGCTAGGATATAATATTATATTGAGTGCGACATCATTAACAAAGTAAATTCCTTCACAGTATCATCTAACGTGAACGTAATGGACGGCAAATTTTCAATCAGGCAGACGAAGACCAACTTTATGTCGTATCCATTTTGAAGATCACTTAATATAAATTGGAATAACAAGTTGAAACCCTCGATAAACAATGAATTTACAGTGTGAATACACATTGGATGATGGAAAATGATGATTATACAATAATAATAATAATAATAATAATAATAATAATAATAATAATAACAATAACAATAATAATAATAACAATAATAATAATATCCTTTTATGAAAACCCTTGAAAACAGTAAAGCAAAATTATCCATAGGCAACCAGATATCCGACAGTCTCCTAGAACAAATAGACTAGTTATATGCATAAATGTTGCCGAGACTAATTCCAAACCTTTTGCCAAAATTGTGATAAGTATGTTGAATATAAAATGTAATAAGTGTGTTGAATATAAAGTGTAATAGGTATGCTGAATATAAATTGCAATAAGTATGTTGAATATAGAGTGTAATAAGTATGTTGAAAAAAAGTGTAATACGTATGTTGAATATAAAGTGTAATAAGCATGAATATAAAGTGCAATAAGTATGTGAATATAAAGTATAATAAGTATGCTGAATATAAAGTGTAATACGGATGCTGAATATAAAGTGTAATAAGCATGAATATAAAGTGGAATAATTATGTGATTATAAAGTGCAATATGTATGCTGAATATAAAGTGTGATAAGTATCTTGAATATAAAGTGTAATAAGTGTGTTGAATATAAAGTGTAATAAGCATGAATATAAAGTGTAATAAGTATGTAAATATAAAGTGTAATAAATATGTGAATATAAAGTGTAATAATCATGAAAATGAAGTGTAATAAGTATGTGAATATAAAGTGTAATAAGTATGCTGAATATAAAGTGTAATAAGGATGAATATAAATTGCTATAAATATGTTGAAAATAAAGTGTAATAAATATGAACATAAAGTGCTATAAGTATGTTGAAGATAAAGTACAATAAACATGAATATAATGCGTAATAAGTATTAATATAAAGTATAATAAGTATCAATATAAAGTGTAATAAATATGAATATAAAGTGTCATAAGTATGTTGAATATAAGGTGTAAGTCAGTTACACTTTTGTCAAGCAATGTGCGTTTACTGTTTAAGTAAGGGTTATATATATATATATATATATATATATATATATATATATATATATATATATATATATGCTCTCAGTTTTTCCATTAAGAGAAACTTATCCAGATGATGAAAAATTCAGTTATCTTCAAATCATGAGGTTGGTATATAGTGCTGTCTCGAGTCGATTAGACGTTAGCGTGCCCGACTCGCGATTGAATCGTTGTGGGTTTGAATACTACCATTGATACAGACAAGGATGGCGAGCAAAACCAAACGAAAACAGTATACTTAACAGTTAAAATACCATTATAGAGTGGAGCCAACGTCTGACAACACACACACACACACACACACACACACACACACACACTCATATATTATATATACTCCACATTACAAGTCTCTGGCCTGAACTTAAGAGCAAGAACAAAAAAGAGCAGAACCAACAATTTTTGTATAATTGAAAATATTAATTTATTTCTCTACAAAACAAAATGAATGAATTAAAAATAATTTATATTATTGCGATTAAAATTCTAAAATCCTAAAATCCTAAATGTTCTATCAATTCTAATAGTCTAGAGTAATCCGAATGAGTTCCAAACGTATTCCAAATGATATTCAGTAATGTACTGATGTGTCAATAGTACCGAAGGAATCACCATGCTATAATTCCAAAATGTCTTTAAATGAATGAACGGCAATTAAAATACAGATATAGATCCGAATAGTTTTTAAACGAATTCACAGCAATTCCGTACAGCCATTGCATATCCATACACTCTTTTTATGAATACTGTGAGGTTTTGGTTGTGGGGGATTGAGGGTGGGGTGCCTCCAATATTTATTTAAATTATTGTAGAAGTCCCACCCAGGCTCGATTTTGGTTGGAAGTTGATTTAGTGACAGTTAGATATACAGCTCCGAGCCCCCAGTCAGCAATGCCGACGTTTAAATGAATAAAGATACAAAAAAAGGGTGAAGTTCAATAATGACAATTTAATAACAGTTAAAAGATCAATAGTTCGAATTTCCCAAATACAATTCTTCCGCTCGACCCTTTTCTAGCCTATCGCATCATTTGATTCGTAGTGTGAGAGATTTCCACCTGTCCTTGTGTACTACTCATCTGTGTATTCTTCTCTATCTCCTAATTCCCTCTCGTCCTCCCTGACTCCCTCCAAGTTCCTTCTCCTCCTCCTCCTCCTCTATTTCCTCCTCCAGACCACTTTCCTCCTCCTCACCTTCTATCCCTCTTTCTATGTCGACTGCACGTTGTCGACTCCGACTGCACTGTCAGTCTCACTTCCGTCTCGCTCTTAGAGACTCGGGACTACTGAACTTAAACCGGAAGTTCTGCCCCCGAAAAGCTTCATGTGAAAACACAAGGATGGTACAATATTTTCCTCAGCGCTCACATCTCCCACTACACACAGCCTATCATCAGATAAGGCTATTAAATTTCACCGGTCACGCATTCATTCACACCGAAATACGCATACATTCTTCTATGGTAAAACACAACATAATAACACAACATGATGAAAGCATGGTATTAATTACTCTTATACATACAACAATAAATTGCTTCACATCAGTACATACTTATAATTCCATTACACAAACCAATAAACAACAATCAGACGCATATCTTTACATCACAACTCATACCAAATATACAAATATTCAAATATCCATGCTCTGATATATTCACACATCTATCGCAACTAATCGTACATACATCAATCATTTTCCTAAACTCCAATTCAAACATGTGTAAACTCTAACATAACGCATTACTAAAGGTACTGGTTACTACGAAGTAACCTACCAGCGAATTACAATATTAATTCTGACGGACTAGCAATCTACATAATTCTCTACGTAAACTCAAATTCATGTCTCAAATACGCTTATAAATGAAACACTACAAGGTAATTCTACATACTAAAACAATCCCAGTAATTAAGTATACATGCTACAAATACTTACAATTATGACGCCGTAATGTTTTGCAAAAATCGAGCAAATAGCTTACTGACCTTGTCGAAGCTTTTCCTCGTCTTACAATTCTGGTCCTAAGATTCCCGCCAAATTACGAGTGGCTTCTCTCGGAGTACCCTTTCGCTTAAACCCGCTTGATCTACTTCTCATAATCTGCCCAGGTATACTGATAAATTTACTGCACGTTTAAGCTAAAATTTCGATCTAAGATTTACTCCCACCCCCTGTCTTAATTCCAATTGGATGTCACTGTGGACGGTCCCAATCAAACTTACTGACAATGTCTTCTCGCTTGTCTGTCTACGTGGCGGGTGAGAACACGCCCCGTTCACCCTGCGGGCTTCCCTTTGATCCCTGGACCCATGTTTTAACGTCTGGGTGTGAGGACGACAAGCCCTTTGACTGGCGGCTATTCTATGATCTGGGTGGCTGGCGACTTGCATACTCAATTAACACTACTTGCGGCTATGTTTACACATCAAACGCGGTCATAATATATCCAACTTTTATACATTTCCTGATACCTGGACTGCGAAACGTGACAAATACTATAACACTATAATTCCAACGAATGATTAAAATAATAAAAAAATCCTCTCAATGAATAACTCTTCCAAGACTAGGAATCCTTAACTCCATGCAACAATTCTCTTATATAGAAATGCTAAATGGTAATTACAGAAACATAAATACGCTTCAATGACTCATTTACATTGCACATTAAGCCGGTTAAAAAGGATCACGTGGGTTACACTAGCTAATCTGGAAAAATTAGGTCAGTTACGCCTTTTACTAGAGCTCGTGTCCTTCTCGGATCAGGTGATGTTTAATTGTACTTAAAATACTACTCATCCTTGGAACGTATGAATGAATCAGTTTATATATTTGATACACTACTCATCTTACAGTACAAATCGACATTATTTAAATGACCCTTACAAAACGTATTATGAAAATAATACACTATCTATCTATCTATCTATCTATCTATCTATCTATCTATCTATCTATCTATCTATCTATCATACAGACAGACAGACAAACAGACATGGACACTTACGTAGACCAGCAATGACTTTATGATAGTGTTTAGTTGGACAAATAATTCTACATTTAGATGGTATATTTGACATTAGTATAATTCGTGTAGAGTTTATACATGAATGCAGACAATAGCTGCAATTATGGAAAAATATATTTATTAAAAGTGACCGTGCACTTGATCCTTCAAGGCTAATTCATATTCTGTCGATTTACCGTCCGATTGCTTCTGTAGTACAAGTCCGTCATAGGTCACAAATATAACGTAATGTTCCGAACCGTTAGTTTGGTTTTTGTCATCTGTTCCATGATTAACTGCTTGTCTGTTACAAGAGACATTACAGAACAAAGATTATGCCTGAAGCAGAATACGGAGTAATTTACATGTAGCTGAGGATTCGCGGCTGTTATTCATCGACTTATTCAATTATTTACATTCGTAACAGTCGGTAGCTGGGGACGAACTAATCAAAATCATGCGAATTGGCAAAATTGTAATTGGTGATTTTCAAAGCATTTCATTTAGTGCGAGCTTTTTTAGACTATATTTCATTTCTTCAGAACTCCACTATGTATCCGTTCTTCATAAGTTGAAAATATAACCTGACTGCAGAAGAGCCGAATATTTGTTTATCGCGGACAGTTGATTTCCTTGGTGTGTCCTTGGGAAAGGCACTGAACTCCCATTTCTTTGGCATGATACAGCAAATATTGTGTTAAAATCAACCAGACCTAAAACAAACCCCCACGAGACTCAAACTTCGCATCGACGAATAACTTTCACTGCATTAAGACTGTTGCAAAAGACAGAGTGTACTGAGTAAATCTGAAAACTAAAGGATGCATGTGTTTAATATAGATAGAAATAACACCGTTTACAATATTTAGTACCCTTATCCAAATTATATCCATTTATTCTTGCAAAGTGGGTTTACAGATCCAAATCGTCCCTGTCAGAAACATTATGAAAAAGTCTTTATTCCTTACGCTTGCATACAATATGATCTTATCCATCGCCTGACAAACAGTACATCATATCTACCAATATAATGAGATGAAATTAATTTCAGTACGTATATTCTCTGGGGGAAACTCTTTTACTCCCTTAGAGAAATGGCTTGAAAATGATTGTGATGGAGTGCTGGTGATTATAATTCGCATGTAAATTAGTATTTTTTTTTACTTCATAATTAATTCAGCACCGTTCTTGATAATTAGTTAACAAATGCAAGCGTACAATGAAGAAGGAGACATATTTCAGAGTCATTTTTGGGAGGAGGGGGGGGGCGTCTTTTATCGGGGTGCTGTTCCTCTGGGGAAGACTCTATACTCCCTTAGAGAAATGGCTTGAAAATGATTGTGGTGGCGTGCTGGTTTTTATAATTCTCATGTAATTAGTCATTTTGTTTTTTTTTTACTTTATAACTAATTCAGCACCGTTCTTGATAATTAGTTAACAAATGCAAGCGCACATTGAAGAGGGAGACATATTTCAGAATCTTTTTTTGGGGGGTTGTTGTTGTTGGTCTTTTGTCGAGGTGCTGTTTATATAAGATTATTCATATCGATATCGATTCTGCAAAGTTCCGATTATCGCGTTTATCAGCAACAAGGATAAATCTTAGTATCACTATACAATACTTATTAAAGATACTGATATAAGTATAAGTATTTAAGTATATTTTCATGCCTTGGAATCGTTACTTAAAGGCACAATGGTCTGTTATATAGAACATCAGACACAATATAACACTAAGTACCAGAACTAACAACATACGACCGCTCCGGTGACCTAGTGGTTAGAGCGTCCGCCTCGGATGCGGGAGGTCGCGGGTTCGAAGCCCGGCTGAGTCATACCAAAGATTTGTAAAAATGGTAATAACAGCTACCTCGCTAGGCGCTCAGCATTAAGAGGTTAGTGTTAGGACTGGTGGGCTTAGTGTCAGGATAATGTAATTGGGTGGGACATGATGCTACATGTCTGCGGCATGATGCCCCATTGCTAGACATCACTATAAACTGCCACACTGAAAAATTGTTAAAGGTACGTTAAAAATACACACACACACACACACCGATTGATATGGTCCTGAGATTCGTATATCAAAATGCAGTTGGTGTAGTTGTGAGACTGGTAATACAAATGCAATGGTATAGCCCAAATGTAATGGTATATCCCAAATGCAGAGGTAGGTCCCACATGCAAATGAAACTGTCGGAAGAATGGAATAGCTGAAAACAAGTTGGCGTCGTCGTGACAATGGTTGAATCTAAAGCCGTTATATCGAGCAAGAAAATATTACAGACATACGAGAACTAATGGTGTCTTTATAAACCTGCATACAGTTTCGCACAAGTATATAAGAGTTAAGGGCGTATGTTATCGACCCTAGTTACTAGGAGATGAATACATCAGGAAAAGAGTGTCAGGATGCCCAAGATTTCCTCCATAACTTCTGGTACTGTATTTCCAACGTTAACGCTCTTCCTGTCAGTGATGTATTTAGGAGCTTGGGTGTCTGCGATCCATTTGCATATGAATAAAGTAAAGCGTGGGTGTCTGCGATCTATTTGCATATAGCGACAGTTTTAAAATCACTCATGATTAAGCTCAGTAATAATTGACTTATTATCTTTCATCTTTATCAAGATTAATAATTGTATTTCACTAGCTCGATCCAATATATGCTTGAGGTACATGGGATGGATCATAAGTATATAGGTAGATTTTTCCAATGCCTCATTTTGCTTCTTCTTCTTCTTCTTTTCTTATTATTATTATTATTGGGTGGGTTGGGGATATTCTGTTTCCATATTACGATCATAATAACCCTGTTTCAAATCGCCAGTGTATCTGTATTTTCTTCTATCGCCTTTCAAGACAAACGGAGGATCATGCTAAGAAACATATCTAAGGTAGATTACAGTATGAACTATCGAATAGTCCTCTGAATAGATATAAATTTTTACATCTCAACGGTTATGGTTAAACGAAGAGCAACTCAGCGCCTCTGTAGACGCTTTGTTGTTGTTGTTGTTATAGGGTTTAACGCCATTTTTCAGCACAAGATAGGCTATACATGGCGGCCAGTATTAATGGTGGAGGAAGATTGTTGTTGTTCTTGTTGTAGGGCTTAACGCCATTTTTCAGCACAC
>JAECUM010066747.1:0-31221 GCA_016617855.1 Megalonaias nervosa | reverse complement strand
CAATGTAACCTCTGACTTTATTGTCTTTTTCATTATCTCTATTGCCAACATCTAACCCAAGACTCGTGTCATAACTATACTAGTTCACACGTGACTGAACTGTGTTCAGAGGACATTAAAGCAACAGTGTTTGGAAACTTAGTATGATACTCACTAGAGTTCGTCTGTATAGATTTTGTCTCAGAGATTTGACTTCACGAAAGGGTTGATAAAATTGCAAACCCTGCCTAATGGACTAAAATATCCCGAGTTTGTATGAAGCTACTTTAACATAATTTCCACATTTACACGAGTTAAGTTGGCAGTTAACACAAGATGATGCTTTGACAAGATATTTCGTAAAGTAGCTTTGTTGTAATCCATGCGCAATCTAATTAGAAGATTATTTTGTTTTGGTCCTTTATAGTTCAAATATTATTAAACGTGCCCTTTATATCTTGAAATTATTATTTAATAACAAAGAATTTACGGCTTGATAATCGTGTCACCTCAGCACAAATCAATATACCTAGAACATCATCATTTAGCTTGCATTTATCATCAGGTATAAGTGTTTTTATATTGAAACTCTTTCTTTCAAGCCGTAGCCGTAGTTGTTTTTATTTTCTTGCTTTTTTCTGCAATTTTGTATGGTGTTGTCTAGTTGCATCTTACAACCTTTATTATAATTATTTAAATTGCATTTTGTTTCCGACTAATACACAGATGCTTTAGATACTACTTTAATTCTCCAACAGATGCTTCTTTTATGGCGCGGAATTGAATGACAATGTATATATTCATGCTGTTGCATCATCCCGACCATTTGTACCATTCGTGTCATTTTCTGCTGTACCAAATTCATGCCATTTTCTACTGCACAAATCTAATATCATTTTCTATTACACAAAAATCATGTCATTTTTCTAATATTTCAAATTCGTGTCATTTTCTACTGTACCCAATTCTTAATTATAAATATATTATAATCCTTAACAAAATAAATTGTAATAACGATTTTATTACATCTAAGGTACGCAAATGCACTTGGGAAAAACATACGCGCTTAGATTTCTCTAGTTTCTATATTTATTACCGATTTCTTCCTTTACCCTATGATTGTGTACTTCACCTTCACAAATATATGCAAATTATGATCAACAGAACAATGGATGAATAAACGTGGCGATGTTTCTAATTAATAAAAAAGAGACAGGGATTTTACAGGCGTGTAGTATGATAACACTAAACTCCTAAGCTAAGCTGGATTTATTGCAAATTATGCACCAGAATGTGCTAAAATATCATTGTGTTTTTACACATGTCACTAGTACATCGAAGCAGTTTCAAATACATTCCCGGGTCAGCCTTAGTCATTCTATGCTTCAGGTCAAAGGCCATTTACTCCGGCAATACATTATAATACTGAACTCAGCTTGTATAATGCATTACCTTGCAGAAAAGCTACTGTACCGATAATTAGGCCCAAGTTGTCTAAACGAGCAACTATATTGGTCAAAAAGCCACCATATGTACATCAATAGGTGCTAAAATATTTAAATAATCTATACAGTAATCTGCTTTCTATAAACCAAACTGAGGCGGGATAAACAATAGAAAGAAAAAAAAAAGAACTTTGAATGCAGCCGCTGCACTTGAATTGTTAGAATATCTGACTCGTAATCGAAGTGTCTCAATCACTGCCATACCAGCCCTGAAAACACACCTAGATCCAATTCTGCCGGCAAGAAATATCAAATAACGCGAGTAATGGAGCGTTGTAAATACACCATCCTAATAACCAAAAATGTCAATATTAGTGATCAAACTTGTAAATGTTTTTTCTGCAATTCACGTTTTCGTATTTGGAACATTGGAACGATGTGTGATTTTTGAAAGTGCAGTTTAAGAGAAGTAAGTCCGTACCTTGGCCCCGAATGACTTTTGTGATGTCGGGGGCATTGGGTGCGAGCCTTTTAAAGTCTTTCTTCATCGCCACATACCAAAATATCACATTTAGTTGACTAGGTGTGTTTTGTATTCGTGTGATGGAGGGATAGATTGATAAATAGACTAAAGTTCAGGAGAAATAAACAAAAACAAGCAGCTACTCTAACGTCTTGGATCAGAGAACAAGCTGATAAGCCTACCATTGATTTATCCAGTTTTGTCGACAATTTTTTAATTTCATGTATTTCTTGGCCTAGCATACTTGTACCACATTAGCCGAAGTATAACTGATCTTAAGTTGTTTTAAATGGGTCAATTTCGAAACTAAAGTTTATTTTGGGGCATCAATTAGGAAATAAATAAAATTATACTGTTGTATTTCATGGATTGCCATCTATCAGTTTTACTCATCTGAATAAGAGAATGCAGTGACTGTTATGTTACTATTGCCACTCATTTTCTCATTACCTAATTAACAGGTATCACATGTTGTCTCAATCTGTAATGATTTAGGTTACTTATAAATGCAGAGATAATCCGTCATTTACTAACACAGCAATAATAGTTCCAGGACAAATTTACTTGGATTGAACTCAAGAAACTTTACCTTGTTGTTCCAATGTAAATAAATCCCTCAAGTGATCAGCTACATTTACTTACTTAACGTCATGATGCATGTTCTTTGTGAATAAAAACACTTACCGTCCACTGAAAGGAAAAAAAAAGGTTACAATTATTATTGTATCGTTATTCAGACGCAATACAATGAGATCAGGTTTTATATGCTGTAACAAATTCTCAAAATTGCATTACACTGTCGAGAATCACAATAATAAAGAATCACCACAGATTATCAATACATCAGGGCTGATGTGTCTCAATTTCTGTGCTTAGACCACTCGTATTATAACACATATTTACCATATTTTCACTGAAATTCCCTTCAGTATAAAATTGTTTGCCGATGACATTTCGTTAATAATGATTGTGGCAGAAAGAACTCTAACCGCCAGTGTTCCAAACGAGAACAAATATTTTCAATATTTGGTTCATTTAGTAATTAGTATTTGTAATTCAAAGAAAAGCAAATCATTGAGCATATCCTTAAATGTCCGAAAGGAATATCATCCAGCACTCTGGACGAATGAGGCCATTATTAAGAATATCAGCTTTCCTAAACACCTGGGCTTAACTCTTGACGAAATTATATGCTCGCTTCTACTGACAGATTTAAATTTCGCAGCTGAAGTGACAAATGTTCACGGCATGAAAACAAAACTTGAAAATATATCAAGTTATAGAATTTATAGATCCAACATTCCCATCGATGTCTTAAGATCTTCGCGCATCCTGTAAAAGCTGTGTACACGACAGAAATATACAAATTGTATTGGTTTCTGTACTAAAACAATCCGCACATCGTATCGTTGGTATATGATGATAGTTGGGGTAAATGCACGTGCAACTGTCCAAGAGTAACTTGAATATCTTCGATTAGTCTTAAAAACACTTAATGTACTTTGACTTAGACCATACAATAGTACAATTTTTGAAATGCCTTCTGATTATGACATTTTATGACCAGATATATTCTTGCTTAATATATATATATATATATATATATATATATATATATATATCCTTTCAAGACAGTATTAGTAAGTAGATATTTCTGACTGATGAAGCTCGCATAAACGTATCAGATGCTACAGTCTTTCACATTTGTGGTGGTTTTAAATGGTTTATTATCAAAATAGCGTTCTAGTCTCTAAGTTATGTCAAAATATCTAATTTAAATCCATCGACTTGAATTAAAGAAACATATCATAGTGAAAAAAAAAACAACACTCAAATGACAGTCGGTGTGAGAAAACTTACAAATTTCGTACCACACCGGAAACTAATAAAAGCTACTAAAACAACTATTTTTAGTCTGGTTTTGTGTCACATTCCCATGGATGAAAATTCATCTGGTATTAAAATGCTAGGCGTTATAGAGTGGATACATTGGATGAATTATGTATGGTGGTTATTTCCATCAATTATGACTTGCGAAATATTCCACTTTAATTAATAGGACAGGACGAAATATACCAAAGTATACAAACTCGGTATGACTCAAAAAATGCATCAGGCACGTTCGACTGTCACATCAATGTCATATTTGGCTTCTAGGTTACGTGAGTAAAATAACGAATGGACTTTCCATAAATATGCTTACGAAACTTGCATGTGCCCTGCTTAAATTAGCGGTTGAATGAAGACGCGAAGATGATATACAAAAATATACAAAGGTCACATAATCAAATATCTTTGTTATTCTTTAGACAAATTTTAATCAGACTATTAATTAACTTTAGTTTGTCCTAACATCAATATATCACAATCCTGGTCACATTATACCTCCGTTCTACATTACGAAATATTATAAAACGTATATCTCGTAAAAATTCCAAAAAGCTGTAGATATACTTTTAAGTGAATGTGCTGGGAGAAGAAAGGCTTTACTAAACTCTTTTCGTGCCTAGTTACATTTCTGCATGGATGTTCTAATATTGCAGTGTTACAGTTATTACGATGCATTAGAAAGGAGTCATTATACGTATTCTCACGCAACCTCTGTCTGATTGTATGCTCGCTAATCTACGTTATCTCGTCAATATTGTAATCTTTTTACGAGTTATTCTTTCATTAGTTTGAATATTTTAGATTATAACATGATTCACATGCGGCTAGTTTTATATATATATATATATATATATATATATATATATATATATATATATATATATATATATATATATATATATATATATATATATATACGCGAAATAGGAATTTGAGAAGTTGTTGGCAATGGAACTGAATATAAAATAATCATGTAATACAGAAATATGATCGTGAAATAATGTTATATCACGGGACAATTGACACTTTATGCCTCAGAGACAAACGAGAAAAGTAACAGATAGACACATCCTGACTTTTTTAATGGCTTTCTTCATTGCCATTCTCAAGTGAACTCGACTTTACCGATTTGTAAATTTTGCAATAGATTTTATATGCTGGTATAGAGTTATCTTATTATAAAATGTCATTGATATTATATGATTTAAATTTATTTTTATCTTGCCAAATACAGCATAAATCTTTAGTCCAATCATCACTATTGATTTTAGTTTTGCGTGGATTAGCATATATGTATTATTGTCTACCTGTTATAAATCATAATAATTAATTTAGAATGGTTCTTGATGCAAAGAAAAATTTAATTTAGGGCATTCATTATTGGTTGTGTATCTAAAGGTTATGTTTCAAACAATAATTGCCTTTAAATAATAATAATAATAATAATAATAATAATAATAATAATAATAATTATAGGCTAGAATTTATAAAGTTAACGAGCTACTTAGCATGTCAAAATACGAATTAACAAGCGTCGAATATGTAATGATATAGAGTTATGTAAAACTATAGATATTCCTCACAATTTACTCCTACTAATGTCCAGACAAACGTCAACTGATGCTCCACAACAAACTTCAACTTTGTGTTCCAGTGTAAGGAGAACCATGAACTGATCGACTACATTCACTTACGTACCATGATTCGTGTTCATCACTAGTGTAAACACTTACCGGATGCTGAAAGGAAAGAAATCATGCAATTAATGTTGTATCATTATTCAGCTGCACTATAACAAGATCACATTATATATTTTCTAAGAAAAAACTCAAACTCGTCCATCACAGAGACTGAAATCACAATAAATCATATGGATGTCATGAGACAATATTAATAGCATGGTAATACAACTTCGAATATAACAACTTTATTTATCGCGTTAAGGTTAAAAATTAAAGCATTCATGGTGATTTTCCCCAGAAGCCCTTAAAACTTTATCAGATAGAGTGCGCTATTTTAATCAATTGCCTGTATAAACAACGTGCTCGTTTATGTGTTTACTGGTATGCAATTATGTATTTTGTTTTTATACTGATTAGTTTTAGAGATGAGATTATATAGCATTATTTAAGTCGTTATCATGAACATTTCTTAAGACTAAATCAAGTACGTCTTATCAGTATATCAGGGATCATGTTCAGCAACAGTATATTTAGACCACGCTTACACGTAACATATTTAACTACATTGTATTTGAACGTCAGTTTCATATGAACAGTTTGCTTCTGACACGTCATTATTAATTAATATAAGTACACCAGCAGCTGGGGCTTTGAAAAAGTACCTACATAAAATAAATATGTGGATTGATCAGTGAATAGTAGATGTGACTGAAAGAGAAAACAATAAAATACTAGATCCATACATTTTCACAAGGAATGTCACCAACAAACTTTCGGAATGACGGAATTATATGTGTATTAGGAATATCACTTATCCTCAACGACTGAGGATTCCTCTTGAAGAAGTTTCGTTACAAAAAAAATGAGATCATAGAGGTGAAAAACATAAATATCTTGTGGTGTTTTACACTGAAACTCACTATAAAATCAGTATCTTTCCTATATAGCAGCTTTGTAAGATACATGCACTCAGTATGAAAAAGAGCAAGCATACAAACTATAAGCTGATCAGGGAGGATCATGGGTTGGGTAGCAGACCCTTATTCATACAAGAAAATTATAGATTATAGAAAATAGGAAATGCCTGAATAAGACGCTACATACATTTGAACGTAACACTTTTGTATCAAACAAATACCTAGTGGTATGACATTGGGAAATTCATGGGCCTTACTTTCATTACATTCCAAGGAGGCAAACAGTATTAGACATAGGGAGAGATCTAAACCAAAACACAATTTCCCAGGGAAAGATACTTTCACAACAATGCTTTTTCTTTCCTTTCATACTTTCAGGACAAGTTTCCTACACATTCACATTCGTTTACGTTACATTTCAATGTTAACATAGAACAAAAGCATCAATTGTCACGCTCAAAGTGAAACGAATTAGGAAAGCAAGGTATATGCTGGGTTGCAGATCCTTAAACAATGATTTCATAAAAATTAATTTTTCACTAAGCAATACGTTAAATGCACCAAATAAGAAACCACACAACATTTTCAATAATGGTTGAATTTGCTTTGTCAATAAATAGCTATTTTTAATCTCGCATTAGAAAGGGGTATATGGGAACTGTGACTGGACGAAGAAGAAGTTTATCTACTCAAACATTTATGAGGAAACTATTCAGATATACATACAGCAGAGCAGTGGAATTTGTGTTTTAGCTCCCACACTTAGTTCTCCAGTTACAGGAATAGTTACAGATTATATTATGCCCGTACATTGTATAGCCGTTGGTATAATTTTACTTGTTTCCTTGGAAACGTTTTAAAGACAAGCTACCATACAACGGAGTTTTAAAGTACGATGAGATTGTGATACCTACTTAAAGAAAGTTCAAGAGTGCTAATGCAGTAGTTAGTAAATCCATAGGCGATAGTGTAATAAGTCAGAAAGAAGCTGATACAATGGATACATAATACAGTCAGTGGTGGAATATATAGTAGGATGAAACGGGACTTTTAGATTCAAGCTACAGTACTGAGGAAGAGCCTTCCATACAACATGCCTTTTCCCACGCAGCATACATTATTGAATCAGCGCGACGATAGCAGCAAATGAGACCAAAGTGCATTTCACAAGGATAAACAAAGCTAGGCAACGTGGCCTGCCCTTAGCATGTACTGAACCCGCGAACATTGTTACATTGAGGCTTTGTTACTTTGTTACTGTATAATAGAAAGTGCATTACGTATTGATCAAAATGGCGATCAGCTACAATTTGCATTGAAAACATTACTAAGTTTGAACATTCCGGGATAAAAATGCAAATCTGTATCTGCAGAAAATCTACCATAGTATAGAACAATCATATAACGCTAAATTAGACGACATATAACATAATGACTTTTTTGTTTCCATCTTTAAGACTTGTATGAAAGAATAATATCGACAGAAAACGTGAAACGAGATACGAGGTTGACTTTGTGAATTATTTAACTTAAGATAATAGTTATCAGTAAGAGAGACAGAGGCGTTTGCAAGAAAGCAATTGACAGTGTGTGCACTTGACATCAATAACGCTTCACACTAGAAACACTCATAACATTCACTGTAGTAGCCACCGCACTTTCAGAACGTATATATATTCTTCAGTAATAATGGTATCATCTTATTGAATTAACACTTTATCAACTGCAATGTCTTCACTTACTGATCTCAGTAAGGATTCGAAATAAGATATATTGTATGAAACGTTTCTAACTAAAAGCGAAACCCATGTTAGTTTAATCTTATAAGTTGATAAGCTGATAAATGTTCATGAGATCCCGAGTGACTACCATCAATACACTAAATTACAATAGGTAATATATTTTTGAGCGACCGTCATTCGACCGTCATCTCAATCTTGAAATTTCGGAGACAGTACATTGGAATATTTTTAAGAAAGCAATGTCAGGTATTTAATTTGTTGGTATTTGCCAAACATTAGGTTACCTCCTACACTTTACTTTATTTCTCTTCTATTACTTCCTTTTAAACGTATGCATTCATTTCTCAACATATTGTAAACAAATTAAAATCTCTCTTTCTTGAGCATGTTGAAGGCTAACAGTGATTCATGTTCAATTTTAACAATGTGTTGTAAACAAGCCAGATATGAACTGAAAAGGGTTGTACATAAAAAGGACATATTCAAATTGCATATTCAAATTGCATATCCAAAATTAAAAAAAACAAAACAATTAAGTAAAATTAGCAATGAATTAACATATGGCAGGACAAAGAATGTCTCAGAATGAGAAATCATTTCCTACTTTATATAATTCACATTAAGTCCAATTGAAAATAAAACCATCAAGGACTTTGAAACTGCTCCTACAATTTAAGTAAACATGCAGCGGTTCAACAATAATGGTTATTTTAAAGATGTGCCTCAGTTACGGGACTGCTATACAGACATGCATTCTTTGATCCTCCAAGTTAGCCCGTTTTAATCAGACTTATTATTATTATTATTATTATTATTATTATTATTATTATTATATATATATATAGCAGTGAGTAAAGAGTATATATATATATATATATATATATATATATAGTAGTAGTATAGTTGGTTGGTTATATATAAAGTTGTTATATATATATATATATATAGTATATATATATATATGTTAGACTTGTATGTCAAACTGTTATATGTAGGTTCTTGGTAATGCACACTGAAACGATTCGAGAGAACCGAACACGAGTTTCAGAAAATGTTTTAGTACACTAAAACCGAAAGAGATGAAACATTCACACAGTAAGTAAAACGGGTAAGTATCCACAACGATGGGTTAAATCTGTTAAGGTGAACAAAGTTTAAGGGTCAGGCGCACTTCTACTCAGACACCAGTTGTTAACCACTTGTGGTAAAGAGCAGTGCCTGTTTCTGAGGGAAATATTCTTCACAAATATCTCAGATGTGGCTACACAAGCACACTATTTCATTAATGCTTGGGTATGTACCCAGAATGTGGTCAAAAACATAATACGTCGGGTAGTCAATCGACAAGGGACCGCGAGGTCAAAATAAAACTTGTGCTTATGTAGCGGAAGTTTTAAATCTGCAAAGGGTGCTAATCATAAGAATAGACAATATTTCGCATGGAAGAGTGAAACACATCTCGCCAGATTGTCCTGCAGGAAAGGGGTTTTTCCAGAGAGTAGCAAGTACAGAAAATAAGGTATGTAATTCCCTTTACGTGCGCAGATTTTTCTGCATGTAATTCGGTCGATCGGCGATTGTCTTTTTCACGATGCGGGTCTACTGATAATGAATTGTACTGCTGAGGGTTAGAAAGTTAGGGTATCACACAACACCATGTGTATGGGTGTAGTGGTAACGCGGGGACTTGTTAGCGATGACCAAATGATTGGTTGTAAATCCCATTGTATCTTGTTAGATCGAACGATTCATTCAATTCCCGTCGCAATAATTGATCGGAACCTCTGAATCACTGTCTATGGACAATCCCATACACAATTTAACAAATCGAACTGTGGAGGACACCAGACCCCCCGACTAAATCGCATGTTGAGTTTCCTATTATAAAAGCGGATGAAACTATGTAACAAGTGCAGAGAGAGAAACAACCGCTTCGAAAATTGGAAGGTCCAGATGCCTTAAGCAAAATCTCGCCTGATCAATCTAAGCGACAGCAGAGACAGGAAGCGCCATTGAGCTCAACAGCGGAGACAACTGAGTCTAGTATCGTTAAATATTTTCAGGCGGTTATAAGAATCGATGTACGCGACATTTACCACATCGGATGGTACTAATTAATGCATTCCAACTCGTTGTCATCCAGCAATTTAAGTTCCATGTACCTAGAGTGGCAAATTTATACCGTATGGCGAGTCAGTTCCTCATGAAAAAAACTAGACAGAGAGTTAGTCGTACTTTATTGGCCTCTTGTATCGAGAAGAGCTGCAGGAATGTTGGGAATTTCGCCGGTTGAGTTGCAATACGATAGAGGAATGTATGGTCCTAGGAGGATTCTACACGTGGCAATATCGCTGATCAGAAAGCAGAAACGACCCGCCAATGCGTTGTCACCGTTTGCTAAAGTTTAAATAGAATGTGTCCGATGGCACACGACGAACACGCGAAGTCGGCTCGAAAATGCTCGCAATATTACAACCGCGAAAGTCAAAGAAGGCATTCGACGCAGGTGATCTAGTGTTGGTGCTTCTCCTTTCTAGTAGGAACACATTGTTGGTCAAAGGTAAAGGGCCATGTGGTGTCAAGCAGGTGAAAGGAGAAATGGACATTGGTCAAAGAAGGGCAATGTGGTGTCAAGCAGGTAAAAGGAGAAATGGACAACATATTAGACATGAACAGTAAGTTGGGGATATTTCATGTAAATAAGTTAAAGCGATAAGTACTGATGCTTTATCAAATGATAAGAACAGAGTTATTGAATATAGTATGTACTACCTCATCGAGGACGAGCCGTATGGCGAAATAAAAATTTAACCCTTTACATAAAAGCCATTGATTTCACCGTGGAGGTGGGAAAAGAAGTAGTAGCTAATATGAGCATGTATTACTGAAGATCACCCTCCACAAAGAGGGGAGGTTTCAAATATATATTATAATTGTTTACTTACAGGATAAGCCATACAAGGTTAACAAGCATGAACTAGACTTAAGAATCTTAAAACCATCAGAGTTAAAGGATATATAATACCCTATACAGCGTGGAAGACAATCAGAGTGGAAGTAAGTAAAATGCCAGACCAGGGTGGGTATTTGAACCCTCAAACTACACGTACCCTTCGCGCAAGGTGTTGGTCAGAAATAAAGCTGTCACTAACAGGTTTTGTACTGAGTTTCGTAAATACCACTGTCTAAAATTTGGAATTGATGTCAATTATCGAGGAATTGTTTTCAAACTAGCAGAGAACCAATATTTCGCAATTAAATAACCCAGCCAAAGTATATTGCAGGTGCCCATCGCCGATGATGCCAGGCGTTCACGGTCTGCGTAACCCCTAAACATTCATATCAGTTGAAGCTCATATTGTTTGGACTGTTCGCAATAGTCTTTTCGTACGTTGGTCTTATACGCAAATTGTTCAAGGGCATGGAATATATAAATATAATGACGATATTCTTCTGTTGACTAGTTCCTGTGAGGAGCATATTATGGCTTTAATCAACTTGTTTGACAAACTTCATAATGCCAATTTCACAGCTAAAACCAACAAGTGTAATATAGTATAGAATGCTTTCACCATCTAATACAAGTGGGTCCTGGTATCAAACAAATCCCTGAGAAAATTGAGGCAATCCGATTCGCCTCTGGACCGGACACCAAGAATGAGTTTGATGTTTCGTTGCGTTAGTAGAGTTTTACAGGAAATGTGTGTTAAAACATCCCGTAATAGCTAATCCGCTGACAGACTTGACTAGTAAAGGAGAAGCCAATGACGTGTAATTAGATTTAACGCTCTTGAGCAAAAACTTGGTAAGTGCACTGATCATAAATTGCCAGAGCTAAACAAATAATTCTTTTTAAAATGGACGCATACGACACAGAATTAGGAACTGTACTGCTATAGGAGCAAATGAGGTAAAAATACAAATCACTATTATAAGTATTAAAGTATTGTCTCGGGAGCAAAACTAGTTTGTGATCGAAAATGAACAGCAGAGTGGGGAGTAGGGAAATGTCGCACATACCTCTTTGGAAAGGAATTTGTTCTTGGAGTGCATCACAAGCCCTTCATGTGTTTGAATAAATCGAAATTCGCCAACGCAAGTTCAACCCATTGGGCGCTGACTTTACAGTCCGATCGCTTCCAGATCAGGAAATTAATATATCATGTAGTAGCGATAGATCATCCTCGTTAGGATCTAGGTACTAAAGGATAATCATTACAATTTACATGCAAATACCTTGCCATTTCTTAAACCTTCTCAAATAGTCTTTCATTTTGTCAATGATCACGTGTTTACACTATATTTATTTACTTATTTTAATTATTTTCCTGTTCAATTAAAGTCTCATCTTGGAATGGGAAGGCATATGGACCTTGTATACAGATTGTTAATGTTTGGATACACTGAAATTGATGTATATTATTCTAGGTTTTTTCCTGGTTAGTCATCATTAAGTTTGTTATAATACACATTATTTGCTTCAGTATAATTATTAAATATCACATTTATTCAATCCTCTGCGTCCAGATTAAATCAACGAAAAATATTATAGTATGCCAATAGTTTTTTATTTCCAAACTGGCGTCATGAGGTAGGCCGGGTGTATTAAAATAATGCATAGATTCTACTGTGTAATTATCTACATAACTTGATAGAAGTTCTTTATAATCCTACGCACCTATTATAAAGCACATAGCTGATTCCGTATTTCCTAATACACTGAATTTTCAATAAAGTTTTTTGAGTTGTTGTACTTGACCTGGCCTTGTTTGCAATTTGGGTTGTTCTGGATGTGAACGTTTGATCCACATCCTTTTTGTTATATTGTTGTTTATTTTCTTGTACGTGGGAGTGAAGTAAACATACATTATACATTCCTATATTTGGCTTCACTTGTGTTCGATTGTTGTTTGTTAGGAGTCGTTTATTTCAAAGTTGCTTATTGGAGTTACATATTACTCATTGACATTTTAGACTAAATCACATTTTAGACTAAATCACATTTTTGACTAAATCACATTTTAGACTAAATCACATTTAGACTAAATCACTAAATTCATTCAAGAACATTCTGAATTATACCATTATGCTATATCAATAATTTCAGGACATCAGATTTTCCGAGACTATTAGCACATCAGCACATTATATAATGGATTTCTTGGACTTGGGATAGAACTTTAAGGATTATTTTTGCTTAATGCAAATTAATGTAATGCCATTTAAAATTTCCAACTTGTATCCTGGGAAAATAAATTATTTCTTGAATTGTACTAAACGTTTTGTGTTTGATTTTTCTCCAGTGCATAGTTTAAGACAATATAGTCGTCAAAATTTAATAGATAAATCAAACTATACCTTAACTGGCCCTAAATCTCTAGCCTTTCTACTTATTCTTGTCCTAAATATGATTCTGATCCTTCAAGCCAATCAAATTAGTAAAATGATGTTCATGAATGTTTACGTTTTCAGGCAAAAATTTAGTTTCATGTAAGAATTTATTAAACGAGTATCATTGATATATGGTAATAATTATTTTCTTAGATCCATTCAAGATGCGTTACAATGTGTTCTAGTAGCGGTCGGAATTCAAGCAGATCAAATTGTTTCTTTTCAGAAGGCATTGTTGTTCTTCTACATAGAGGAGAAATTAAAATAAGCTCTAATAATGTAGTTATCACACTGCTAATGATATCACGTATCACAGTTGTTTCTGTTGTTGTTGTTGTTGTTGTTGTGACTGACTTTTGGCTATACATCAAAGAAGTAGCAAATAGTTTAGTTATCACACTGCTAATGCTATTAGACATGACAGTTTGCTTGTTTGTTATTTATGGCTATGTATCAAAGAAGTAGCTGCTAATTGTTTTCATTGCTTTCTTAAATTTTATCCATGAAGTAATCTGTGGAGCCATTGCTACCTTCAGCTAGAATTAGAATTTTTGCACCTTTGAAAGCTTCTTCTATTTGCATTGTACTACTTATTTAAGGTGAACATGTCAGTGCAAAATCTTTGAGTGCTAACTTCAGTTCATGAAACTAGAGTGAATTCATTTGTTTATAATTTAAAAAAATTGGGCAGATTTAGTCACTTTTTCGACGTTCTCTTGTAATTTATTGTTTGGTTGTATTCGCTGCTTTTTATTGTTTCTACTTGTCTAATACTACATACATTTCGTTATATGTCCTCCATCTTATCAAAATATCTTCTGATAACACATACACAGTCTAATTGGTTCAATTTATGCAATATACAATTGTTATATATGCCTAGTACTGTGTTTCTAGTGTTACAACATAGGACTATTAATCAGCAACCACTTTAAGGACACGACGTTTTCTTCGGGATTGCAATTATCAAACGATCAATCTTAATTTTTTTTTTTTTTCCGTTGTAGAAGCTCACAGTTGCTCACTTTAAACATTTGTAGTTTTGCAAATCGTCTCAAGCGTTAATACGACATATTTGTCGTCTGAACATAACTCCTCCCCGTAAAATATTAATTAGCCATTTCTCCGTTTAAGTCTTTCAATTTCTTTACTACTTACACTCCTTCAATTACATATCTGATGATAAGCAAAATGTTAGGAAAATACCTTTAGCAAACGTAGGCATATTTTTAGATTCTGCCTCTCTCACCTATTTCATATACTGGTTCTTACGTATCTACTGGCAGAGAGCCTTATAAATCAACTCATACTTTTTGAAATGTTGCTAGGTTACTGGTTTAAATGGACGATATATTTATTGAAATGTGATATGACTTATTAAATCCATCAATAGGTCATGATATATATTTACCCATTTCATGGTTTCATTTTAATTATAATACTTTCCCAATTAGTCTTAAGAGAGTTCTACTAAAGTGATCCACTGGTGCAACGTTTTCGTCTGAGTTAGTAGAAATATATGTATTGAACATTTCTTCATCCAATAACCCCATGATTTTAGACCATATAACCTATTACACTTATTAAATTGTATTTTGCCTGATTTTATCTCACTAAATATGTATGTAAACGCTTCGTGTACATAATAGCCCTAATTCATTTTTACTCTATTAGTCTAGGCACATCTTGTAATGACAATGATCAAGTGAGTAACGTAACACCTGTATAGGGAATCCTTTTTGACCTACTTTTGTAACGTGTAAATAGACTATTTTATCAAGCAATCTTTAAGCTCAGATTGCTTTATCCTCTACTTGATATCCACTTTAGTTTGACCCCAACTGATTAATATGTATGAAGGCAACGAGACTTAGC
Source organism: Megalonaias nervosa (assembly GCA_016617855.1). Lineage (NCBI taxonomy): Eukaryota > Metazoa > Mollusca > Bivalvia > Unionida > Unionidae > Megalonaias > Megalonaias nervosa. Next base: position 15,777 of record JAECUM010066747.1, on the reverse strand, counting down.
GAACGTGGTATATCTCCCGTAGGTATGGTTCCATATACTAATAAATAGATAAGTTTAACTTAATTGCTAAGGCGAATATCATAGATGATCATCCAATGAGCTGATAAGTGGGTATATGAAAGAAAGGCGCATAATAACCTAACGTTACTACATAGGGTAGAAAGAAAGACGACTGAAGATACTGGAATTATTAGTCAAGACAGCATCAAAATATTACATGACTCGGCTTCTAAGTGTCTGCCCATACAGAGGCTTTGTCCATATACTAAGTCGTTTTGTGCACCATTAATGGTAACAAAAAAAAAGAAAAATTGCATTCGGCAATGAGGCGAAAACTGAGAGGATAGATCTCAACTGGCAGGTCATGAGGCTTGGAATTCCTGTCGTTCGCAAATAAGACGAAAATGAACAAACTGCTTGCCAAACCTTTTTTTGAAAACTAAAAAAAGGTACGATAGAGAATAGTTCAGAGAGCTTTAAAAGACTACAGAGCTTGATATTTTTGGATTCAGTAAGTTTTATTGTATGTGCTAGGAAAGCTAATAACAGGATCGAAGCAAACGAAGTAATTTTACGCGAACTCGACTCTTTTCGAACGTTATGGGCAGATCATTGTTCTAGCTTGTTAATCAATAACGATACTTATCCGTATGATGAGAAATATTGGTGGATTGTCAAAACAGAGGTTACACAAAATAACAAAGAAAACAGTCCAGCTTTGATAAATTCGTTCATAAAATTCATATTAAAGAATATATCAACTGTGAAGTTAGATCTCTCATTACTGATAAAGCCTGTGGTGACGACAATATTGTTGGTAAATATTAACTTTTGGAGGACTTTCCAAGCAGTATAACGTTATTTGGAATTATATTCCCAAACAATTATGAGACAATGAAGTACCCGAACCTTATTAAATAATGCATGGTAATAACATTCTTTAAGGAAGGGAGGAAGATAAAATTAGACATGAATAATAATCGGGATATAACTATATCTCAAGTCATATGGTGCTAGAAACATTATATACAAAGAACAAGTTATTTTATTATGAACAGAACTCTATCTCAAACCCATTACAACAGGGTTTAAGAAACAACTGCTGTAGTGTAACTGCAGATCCTGGAATGACAGAAGTGAAATGTAATTATATGGATAAAGATATTTCTGCCTATTTTACGTTTCTAGATAATGCTAATGCGTTCAATATAGTTTGGCACTGAGGGCTATTTTACATGTTGTACTGACTTGAGATCCAATGAACGAAATGGCGTGTCGTGAAAAACATATCGAAAGCGTGACATTATGTCGTATTTGTGGGGAAACAGTCTGCAAATTGCTGTATTAAGCATTGCGTAGGTCAGGGCCATACTTTGCGTGGTTCTTGTCTTAATGATAGCTGATCAAGTCAGCTAACATTAAGATAGCTTTATTGCGTTGTGTCTAAAGAATGACTATCTCAGTATCTATTAAGTTTTATTAGCGGGCGAAACCACTGTAATGGTTAATTCGCATCATTCGATGCATCATCTGTTTGATAAAGTTTCATGCTACACGAAAAATATGGGGACTCATATATAACGCATGGAAAAGCTCCACTGAATTACTAACTAACAAAGGAATATCTTTGTCCTACGGTTCTGTTTGATAAATTGCAAAGCGTCTCAGTCAAAAATGATAATACTTGTCTGTTTACATTTTACATGCAATCTAAAACCAAATGGAAGCCAAGGAAGGAATATGTGATGAGGACAAACATATGTTAATGTCCTTTTATGTTATTGGTATCCGTAACGGCAAAATGAATCCCTTAACAAGTCTTAAAAGCTCGAAAAAAATTATAATAACTTCTGTTCTATACTGATGTGAACTACGGCATCTCACATTCCATGACAGAACAACTCGAGTTGTGTCCGAAATATACAGTGACGCGTATGCAAATTTTAGGTAAGTGTTCGCCCACGGAAGCAATATGCAGTACTTTAGGACTCTGGCCAATGGAAGCAAATGTAGATAAGGCGAAATTATCACTGTTCAACAGACTGTGTGCGGCCGAGTCCTCATATATATATATATATATATATATATATATATATATATATATATATATATATATATATATATATATATATATATATAGTTAGTATATATATATATATATATATATATATATATATATATGTATGTATGTATGTATGCATGTATGTGTGTGTGTGTGTGTGTGTCTGTGTGTGTGTGTGTGTGTGTGTGTGAGAAAGATATTCACTATACGCTAATGTCAGCATTTGACAAATTCTTTAAAAACCAGACGGTTTTGTATGAGACATTGATCAAATAGCTAGTAAATACCGCGTGGGAACAATTAATTTCGACTATGAAACCAGATTTCAGAAAGAAGACATACGGGCTTGAAATCGACATATTATTTATTTTACTCAAACTAAACTAGAAAGATCTAGAGGAAATGTGGAATGACTGGATAGTGTAATTCACTACTGAAATATTTATTCAGATTTAACACCACCTAACACTTGGTTTGATGGAATTAATTTTGCATCGCTATTATGGCCTATGACTGCAATAGTGAAACTATCTGTTCCGGGAGTTGTTAAATATATCATGTAAACCCTGTGTAAAATAGGTTGATGAACGGGCGAAACATCTTATTTCAGGCTGCGAGAAGCAATTTGCAAAATGCAATGATTTGATTGAGAGAATGGTTGTCATTTTGACAGGAGAGATAGGATTGACTTTCTAAATGAGTAAGACGATATATTTATTCGGAAACTTCTTGGAAACAGGCTTGGCTGTTTTCCGTCTTTAGGTGCCGAAGTATGGAAGAGACTAATGCTGGTGAAGGCAGACAATGTATCTTACTGATGCAATAGAATCTTACCCCTACTTAATCCAAAATACCGTAACATAACAGTGAAAGTGCATTATCGTTTTATGAAACGATAATTATGCAACGAGTAGCTATAAAAGTCCCAAAATATAGTAAAACAAACCCAAGAGGATATAATGCCGTATAGTTCATTTATAGTAATTATTCCCATATGCTGACATATATGTTGCTTTTATTAACACTTTGTTTGTCCCCTGTTATTCTTAGCTCGATTAGAATAGTTTATCTTGTTAAGTTTTGCACTGTTTACTGCACAAAAGATCTTATGATATTATAAAACACCCTTTAATGCATACACTATGACGTCAGGCGAAAATATCGATTTATTTAATGCCACGAGTACATATAGTAATGTTGGTACTATTACTAGATCCAGGTAAATGTTAATACAATGGCCAGTTAGACTAAATGAAAACAGTTACAATATTTTTTGTATATATTTTATCCATAATATAATCGACTTTATGATATTTATTGCATAGGACATGCAAGTCAGCGAGCGAGTAATGCATACACACACAAACATACACCATAGCGACAACGGGACTTCCGTGTTAAAAAGGGAATATCCACTTTGGCGACATCCACTTTGGCGACAATGGGAAGTTAACATTGGGACTATATATATAGTATATTGGGCCGATTTAGAGACAAGGGAAATGGAATAGGTGGGGTAACGTCACGGTACTGGACATCAGCAACTATGTTGCAAGGGACTGACCTAAATCGATTGTCATTCACTTCCGTTTATATATCTGAAGCGCGGATATGAAGGAAAACACCCCCTCTTACTAACTACCCATATCACCAACCCAACAATTTTGGGTGATGAGACTGCTAACCTAAAATCAATTTTTTATACAAAATAACACACTAATAACAAACTTTCTGTTTTAATGGACAAGTGGGTTTTTTTTTTTGTTTTATGTAGAAGGTTTTTGTGTTAAGATATAAAACAAACACACAAACAAACGTACGCAAAAGCATTCAAACACAGTAGTGAAGTGGGGCTGTATAGCGACAATTGGAAAACCCAGTCAAAAACCCCATGAGCATGTATAGCGACAAGATTGGTCCTGTATAGCGACAAAAATATTGGGTTTGCATTGGGCCTGCATAGCGACAAAAACAATATTGAGTTTATATAGCGACAATAGGAATGGAAAAGGGTGATGTCATGGACATTGCCAACAATGGGGCAAAGGGTCTGACCTCAGTTTGGCCAAACAGGGACAGCGGGGAAAAGAAAGCTAGAACGCTTGGCGGGGCGGGATATATCACTAGATAGATATAGCACAAACACAAACACTAAACAAAGACACACAAATAGGGCAATGAGAGTAAATCTTTTCGAGGCAATGAAGTGGCCATGAAAAGGGCCTTTGGGTTTCTTCTAATTTCTGTCATTCCTTCTTCTCCACCAATTCGTCAACTTCTCCAGGACAGTTTTCTTCTTCTTCTGCTTCATCATCATCATCATCATCATCTTCTTCTTCTTCTTTCATCCTTCTATATATTTTTAGTTACAACTTGTGGGAAAACCCCACTATGTATTTAAAGCCACATCGTGTGGGAAAGTCCTATGAACTAACCTAGTATATATTTATAGCCACAACCTGTGGAAAGTCCTGTGGAAAACCCTAAGTCGATATTTATAGTATCAAAATGTTTAGCTTCAATGACGTCACTGTACAGGACACTAGGGGAATAATGGCAACAGTGTTGCAAGTGACGGACCTGAATACGCGCTACTGTAGGTAGGTAGGTAGGTAGGTGAAATGTATTTGATAGGGATAAAGGGAATTTAATAGGGACAAACAAAGACCAATACACACACAATCCAAACGTTATGTGTCAGCTTAGAATGTAAACGAAAATGAAATTTCACAAAATAGACTATCCCTTAAACCACAAAATATTATCCGTCACACCACTATGCTACAAGACATATCATACTCACTATCCAAAATGCCTTGTGGTCGCTTAGAATGTACGAGAAGGAGATGAAATCTAACAAAATATATACACAGACACACATGAACGAACGCGTGTATACAAAAACACATACATATACATACACACAGACACAAAAGTAAGCGCACGCACACAAACAAAAATACACATACAGACACACACAACAAATATTTTTTGTTAAGGTATAAGCTTTTCGTTAAAGGAAAAAACAAACGCACATTGAGAAGGGACAAGGGTTTTTTGTTAAGGGAATGAAACAAACACAAACACATACAAACGTACGCGCGCACACATACATACACATACACAAACACATACAGCAACGTACGCGCACCCACACAAACAAAAATACGCACACTCAAACACACACATACACAAACACCTTTTTGTTAAGGGATAAGAATTTTGTTAAGAGAAACAACAAACACACATTGAGCAGGGACAAGGTTTTTTTGTTAAGGGAAGGAAACAAACACGCAGACACATACAAACGTACGCGCGCACACATAAATACACATACACACACACATTGGCAAACGTACGCTCACGCACACAAACAAAAATAAACACACACACACACACAAACGTACGCCCAAGCACACAAATGAAAATAAGCACACACAAACGAATGCCCACACACACAAACAAAAATGCACACACAACCATACACACACTATCTTACAAGTTTGAGAAACGAAGTGTTTATAGGCACATTTCTATTTTTTTAAACCTATAGCAAAACACAAAGACGGACAAATATGTTGGCAATTTGAGGACTATCTCTTTTCTAGAGTGTTGGGGTAGCCCTACAATGGGCTATTTTGTTTGATGGGGTGATGACAATCTTTTATCGTCTAAGATTGTGTCCCCGTCTGGCGGCAGGCTTTCCGACAGGATAGGGTCTACTTCTGCGGAGAGAGGAGATCTCTTTCGTATCCACTTGGCAATCGACAAAGCCTCTGTTTGGCTCATGTGACTGTTCCTGCTGCTGTTGCTGCTCCCTCTGCTGTTTCTGAAGTCTCTACTTCTCCGTCTATTCTTCTTACTCTTTCTTGATTTCCTCTCTGAAGACCTCTTCTAGTAGGTCTTGGGTTTCGGTATCAGGTTTTGCCTGACACCGTGTAAATTCACGTAAGCTTCGTTCAGCTTGGCAAGTCTTGAACACATCTTCATAGAAGGATGAGTCAAGAATGAATGGTCAGACTGGAGACTATCCGCTTTATTTGGCTCAAGCGCGGTTTTGTTGGTTCGGAACGCTATAGAGCTGATCTTTATCGTGAGGGATAGAGAGAAGTCAAAGAGCATGTATTCACAATGATCATTTTAAAACAAACCACCAAGTCTTTATCAAAACACAACATTTTTTATTCAACTAACTAAAATCAACATTTTATTTTTCAAACCAACAAACACACAAACAAATTATTTTTGACAAGCTTGACAACGTTGTGAAATCATATTAGACTTCCACGACTGGAAGTCATTGGGTCATTGATGTAGACTACGTTTCCTAGCTAATGACAAGAGATAGGCATAATGTTCACGAAACCATCGATCTACTTTATCATCGTTTCTAGAAGAGTTACGATCAAAATAAGTCACTAAATGTTTTAAGGGATATCCAAGATTGCGTTAATGAAGAACATACACATAGTATTGTCCTCACACCATGGATTATGTGCCTTATAATTTCACATCATTGAATCGTGTCGTCGAGGCATTTCTTCTCATAAAGTCGATGATGTCGTCTTTCAAAGGCGGCAATCCATACGAATCAAAATACACCACACAACCATCTTTAGAAAAGTAGACGGCTACACAGTGGGTTCCTGGGAGATGACTGTCGTCCATGTTGATGGCATAAGCTTGATGGTCTTGAGGGTTGAGATGAGGCAGTTCATCTTTAGCACATACGACAAGATTCCAAGAAGCAGCGTAAAACTTCCCAGGTATCTATTGTTTGTTTCATTTTGTTTTTGTTTTTTTCTTCTTTTTCAACAGGTAATGATAAGTCATCAATTCAATTCTGACTTTTTGCTTGAAAATCTCTGACACGTAACCGTTTCTTCGCTTCGTCTCCGCACTCTGGGCAAAGAGAGCTACGATGTGATGGATCTCTAGAGCAGGTGATAATAATAAGTCATCAATGCAATTCTGAATTTTTGCTTGAAAATGTCTGCCAAGTAAACGGCTCTTGGCTTCTTCTCCATACCCTTGTCCAAGAGAACTTCGATGCGATGGATCTCTAGAGCAGTCAATGGAACGAAGGAATTATCACACAAAGCCTTATACCACTAATGCAACACTGCTTCTTCCGAAATGAGACCCAAAGCATCCTCCAGATACTCGTCCAATGTTTCTTCTTGACTCATTATCAGACATGTATCCTGTTGAATTTGACTGTGATGATCGTTTTCACATCAATAGCAATCTTTCTTGGTGAATTCCGTAATTTTATCAGGCAGGTGCATAGCAAAACAGGACAATAAATAGTCTTCTTGTTCTGGCCATCTGGACATGACCATCGTCTCTTCTTCATTGTCTTTGAGTTCTGCTTCCACGATATCCTCCCATTCGATTTACAAAGAGTCTTCATCATTCCAGGAGGGATTATAGTCTTCAATAGCTTTTAATACTCTAGACTGACTTCTCTCAAGCTGTTGATTTCTATCGTATTATCAAATTCGGCATACAAGATGACGTTCACCGTGTGGGGCAGAGATTCTGCAAACTGAAGTTCCACACACAGTTGACCAGGTTTTATAGCGTGGAAATGTCCCTCGTCGCTGCCTTGGTCTTGAGTGAAATCATAGACCTACAATTTATAACCTCCTGCATAATCGTCGCACGAAATATCGTGGCTGCTGTTTGTCCCTAACTTACCCTTGGCTTGTACAGGGACAAGTATGATCGCAAGTAATTCTTCTGGGCAAAGTTAGGTTCGTAGGGTCTGGTACATAAGGTTTTACCATCGCGACTGACATCGATCTTGGATACTCTGTAGTGCTTAAACTGGAAAGGATTTTCATTATTGGCTCCTTTGAGGGCTGCATTGCTAACGATACCGACGATTAAACGTTTGGGTAACTGTCCTTTGAACAGATGATCTTCGATCTTGGATCTGAGTCCAGGAGTATTTATGAAAGTTTTCACTTCCACGCATCGTATCGGATACTTGGCGGTGGTTCTGTTCAAAGTGTGCCTCGTTTCTCACTTTAGGTAACACTTCCACGCGGCGCACATAAAGTCTGGCTTCTTGAATGATGGTCGTTGGCATCAGCCATCAAATGGAAAGCGGCACAGCTGAGATTCAGTCTCAGGAGGATATACACTCCACTCAGCAAATACTTTTCGTGCAATCACATGTCCAAATGCAAACGATCCATCAGGAATAAACTACGTCTTGCAGTATTTTCATTTTGCGGTCGTTAAAACCCAGATTGTGAGGTTTGACAATTCTGTCAGGGCCATGTCGTTAAACCTGTCCTCGCCTGAGGTGTCAGGTTTCTATACCACGCAAGCATCCAGATGAGTGTTCTTGGCTTCTTTTTCGTACGTCAAGAGATTTTCTAGGTACGCTCGGTAAGGGTAGGTATCCATGCTACTGCTGACCAGTTTGTTATTCGAGTACAAATCCACTTCGCTGAACAAGGAATGCATGAAATTGTTGACGGGAGCTACTCTGGCATCGGCCCCTAGAGCGGGATCGTCGCCCGTTTTTTGAACTTTGGCTTTTAGGTACAAGTAACTGCTATTCAGATCGATGTAATCTTCGGGATGACCTTTGATTTCAAACTCGACAGGAGCTGAATCCGTGAAAGAGGAGACGGGATGAAATTCTACCCATTGGTATTCTTGCATCGTCATCATAGTAGGTTGCATGGCAAACAGATCCAATTCCGTCTTGGAACAGGCGCAAGAATCTGGGTGCATCATGTTTTTCTCTCTGTTTGTTTGCTTGGGATTAATTATCAAAAATGTCTAAGTCTCGGACAGTTTTCTTTTCTTACTCTTTCTAGTTCTGGGGTTATGAGGTCCTCTGGGTGTCTTAGTCGTCTCTTTCTGCCTTGTCCTTGCTGTGGCGTCAGGGAAGCAGGGAAGCGTGACTGGTAGTGTCCAGGGCATTTATAGGAGTTTCTTGTCGGCCCAAAATGTCTTTGTCCGTTTGAAGCAAGGTATTTTTGCCTGAACTCAAGAAAGCTTCTTTGGGGTTTTGTTTGTCGATGATGACATTTTGGAGAAACTCTTTACCTTGTGTTAAAGCGGCATCTTTCAAGGCGTGCACTCCTCGTGTCACCGTGGGTTCCAAAACGGGTGCCAACGAACGAAAGGTAGATTTCAACATATCGCCTAAACCATGTCCTCGTTGTCGAGACACTCCTTGGTACACAGTATACATGAGATACAAATTGTTAGAGAATCGTTTTCGAAAATGGAGTTGCGTGGTAACGTTCCCTTTGGTGAATGAATATTTTGTCCCAGATCTCCTTTTATAGTAATATTGACAATGTGAAAAACAGACTTATTTACGGTTAAATAGTAAGGATATACAAATTCAAGCTGAACGTGATAGGTGTTTCCGCCTTCCTCGTCAGCGTTCGTGGCAGAATCCACTTTGAAAAGAATGACTCACAGTAACGGTACGGAGGTGTGTCCCACCAAGTTGTACTCCACCACATCGGATTATACAAAGATCAAATTGAGTCCTTGTTTTTTTTCTACCGGGAATCGAAAATATTTCGCAAAATCCAAGTTACGGAAATGGCTGGTATTCGTTTTTAATCTTGACCATCTTGGGGTCTCCACCCAAAATATCAGACAATTCAAGAGAAAATGTAATGACCAACATTTTGTCCTCCAAAAATTTTATCAGCAGGCGACCAGCTATTTTATGATACTCGATCGTAACACTTTTTTGTCCAAGGCTCTGGGAAACACTGCAAAGAATCTGGCAGCAATCGTGTTCACCACATGTTGACCGTTAAAATAATAGCCTGCAGGAATTATCAACAGATAGGTGATCCGTTTAATTTTGGGTCGTATGTTTTCCTAGAGTCACTTGCAGTTGCACGTTCATCCAAGTTTTCCTGCACTTAATCGTCATGAACTTCGACTGTAAAAGTGTTTTGGTTTTCAATGTTGTTTTTGATTTGTGTAGAGTGAATCATTTCCACCAAAGCCACTTCCCAATGGCCTTTGTGATCGAATTGGATGGCCTGAGATAATTTGGCCGTGTAAAAGCACAAGGATTGTGGGGAAACACCTCCATGTTTTTTCTTGGGTCGTAATAAAGACGTCTGATGCATTTTTTACAGACTCCTTAACTCTGCCAGAATGTCTAAGAGTATCCGTTTGACTTGCACCGTCTTCCTTCTTTCCTAGGCCTTGTTTCTTCTCTGCTTCATCTTCTTGTCGATTTCTCCTTGCCTCTTCTTCCTTTCAATGTTGCTGCTGAAGGAGAAAAGCTTGTTCTGCTGCTTTATGCTGTTGCACACATTTCTCCAATTCTTCTTTCTGCCTGTGTTTTATAATCTTCCACGTGTGGTAAGGTAGGAGAAGATGGCGAAGGGTACTGGTGCCGGAACAAATTCTTGCTAAGAAGAGAGAAAATCCACTAAATCCCATTTAGAATCGGTCTCTTCTGGAAGAAGACCTGTGTTGGCTTTGGTAGCCGCTTTTATGCCATCATTCCTCGTCTCTACGGCCAGTGCACCCACTTCATCGTCTTCTTAGTTTCCGTCATGTTCTAAGCTGCATGGATTCACTGCGCATACACGTTAGCGCACCTATATAGGGAATGTGACGTTACATGTAGCTCTCTTCGGATGGGAAAAAATACTCCGCACTCTGACTGAATTTTGCAACGCGTGTTTGGATTGGTGAAAAAACTCATTCCGTTTCGATCCGCTCTTCCACTATAAATAACCGCGGTTCACTTCATTCACTTCACCTGTTCTCGTCACAAGATGTGGACTATGGTATACTCATCTACACTCCTATCGTCGATGCTGTTCCACCCGGACTATCCCATGTATGCCAAATCATCTTGGGCTATTACTCAGATCACAGAGACAGTCCTTTGGAAATAAAGGATCTATGTGGAGAGCCGTGGCTGTCTGAAGAGAATCTTACTCTACGGTCCAGAGGTCAAACTAAGTTTGAGGAAGAGAAGATCCGTGCGATGCCCTCTATGTTAACGAAATAGCGTTAACAAAAAAATCCAAAGGCCCTTTTCAGGGCCACTCCATAGCCTCGAAAAGATATTGATTCTCCTTGCCATATTTGTGTGTGTGCCTTTGTTTTGAGTGTGTTTGTGTTTGTATTATGTTTATAATGAACGGTCAGTACCGCGCGAAAAGTTCGTTTACTCCCCCGCCAAGCGTTATAGCTTTTTTTTCCACCGCTGTTTCGCCCGATTTATGTCAGAACCTTGCAACATTGCTGCCAGTGTCCAATACCGTGATATCACCCCATCTATTCCATTTCCCTTGTCGCTAAACCGTCCCAATATATATATGCAATAAAATGACAACGAACAGTGCAAAACTAGTATCTAACTAGCGCTTTCAACTCGTAATGAGGCTTTTTCAAAGGCATATACAAAACAAAGACAAAGCAAACGAATAAAACACAAAAACAGTTGTGTTTGCAAAACTTTACATGGCTGTTTCTACAGGAATTAAACCTTTAAATGTATTATGTCTCAACCAGCCTATATCAACTTGTTGCAGATCATCATTGGGAGCTCAGTCTCGGGAGACCATGTGAGTAGCGCCCTTGGAGTGTTGTCTGTCTCTGGGGTTTTGGCATCGTCTGTTGTGGCTGTGCAGGCCGGTGCGTGAATGACAGTCCCTGTTGCAGTTGGTGCAGACGTACTGGGAAGTCTTAGTTGCTTGGGTTGCTGCTGCACTCTTCTTTCTCTCACGTTTCTCTGCGGCCTGCTGGACTCTCCTCCCATCAGCGACTGCCATGCCCTTGCTGACCGTCAGTCTCCAGGTGCCTTGGTCCTCGGCCTGCACTTCCCAGCTGTCTGGTGAAATGCCGCATGCCTTCATGTCCCTCTTGCACACATCGTTGAAGCGGAGTGAGGGGCGGCCAACTCTTCTGGTGCCAGTGGCCAGCTGACCATATACGATGTCCTTTGGCAGATTCCCATCCTCCATGCGTCACACGTGTCCCAGCCATCGAAGGCGGTGTTTGCTCAGCAGGGAGTACATGCTTGGGATACTTGCACGCTGAAGGATCTCGCTGTGTGGGACGTGGTCTTGCCAGCTGATTTTCAGGATGCGTTGTAGGCACCGTATATGGAAGGAGTTGAGTCGACGCTCTTACCTCATGTAGGTGCTCAAGGTCTCACTTCCATATAGGAGGGTGCTCAGAACGCAAGCTTGGTAGACTTGAGTCTTGGTGTGCACTGTCAGCGAGCTGTTTTCCCACACCCTCTTTGTTAGTCGGGCCATGATGGTGTTTGCCTTTCCAAGCCTTCTCTGCAGCTCCACATCAAGCGAAAGAGTGTTGCTGATGGTTGACCCCAGGTAAATAAAGTTGTTGACTACTTCCAGGGTGGCGCCGTCGATTATGATGGAGGGGACAGTGGTGACATCTTGAACACTGACGTTTTTCTTTTTTAGGCTGATGGTGAGCTCGAACTGTTTGCAGGCATCAGCGAAACGGTCTCCCAGTCTCTGGAGAGCATCCTCGGTGTGGGTCGCAAGAGCCGCGTCGTCAGCAAAGAGCATCTCCCTGATGAGTACTGACCTCACTTTGGTCTTCGAGAGCAGTCGTGCCAGGTTGAACAGCCTCCAGTCGGACCTGGTGTGCAGATAAACACCATCAGTGGACGTGCTGAAGGCGTAGGATAGGAGCAGGGAGAAGAAGACCCCGAAAAGGGTTGGTGCCAACAAGCAGCCCTGCTTCACGCCGCTGTTAATGGGGAAGAAGTCTGAGGAGGATCCATCATACAGGACTGTACCCTTCATATCGGTATGGAAGGAGATTATCATGCTGCGGAGTTTTGGGGGGCAGCCGATCTTCCCAAGAAATTCAAATAGGCCCTTCCTGCTGACCAGGTCGAAGGCCTTGGTGAGGTCGATGAACATCATGTAGAGTGGCTGACCTTGCTCTCTGCTCTTCTCTTGGAGTTGTCGGAGGGAGAAGATCATGTCTGTTGTCGACCTTCCTGCACTGAAGCCGCACTGGGATTCCGGATACACGCGGTCCGCCAGCAGCTGCAGCCTGTTTAGGAGGATGCGGGCAAACACTTTGTCAACGATGCTGAGAAGCGAGATTCCTCTGTAATTGTTACAGTTACTGTGGTCTCCCTTGTTTTTGTAGACGGTCACAATGGTGGCGTCGCGCATGTCTTGAGGGACTGCTCCTTCCTCCCAGCAGAGGCAGAGTAGCTCATGCAGCGGCTGTAGCAATGTCGGTTTCCCACGTTTGATGGCTTCTGGCGGGATGCTATCGCTACCTGGTGCTTTGTCGTTTGGGCGGGAGTCGATGGATTTCCTGAGCTCCTCTAAGGTAGGCACTTTGTCGAGCTCCTCCATAGTCGGAAGTTCCTGTACGTTGCTAAGGGCCACATCGGTGACTGACGTTTCTCGGGCGTACAGCTCTGAGTAGTGCTCCACCAATCTGGTCATCTGTTCCTCGCGGTCTGTGATCTTCTCTCCCGTCAGAGATTTCAGGAGGGCAACCCCTTTCACTGTAGGGCCTAGGGCCTTCTTGATGCCATTGCACATGCCTTGGATGTTTCCTGACTCGGAACTGCGCTGGATTCCTTCACACAATTGCTGCCAGTACTGGTTTGCGGACTGTCTAGCGATGCGTTGGGTGGTGCTTCGGGCTCTTCTGAGGGCAGCAAGCGTCCGTTCATTGGGGCATTTTTTTGTAAGCTATGAAGGCTTCTCGTTTGTCCTCGATTGCTGGTTCCATCCTTGAAAGGTGTGCGTTGAACCAGTCCTGGCTGGGCCGTTCCTTCTTGCCAAACGTGGACATGGCTGTGCTATAGATGGCATCCTTCATGGCATTTCACTTGGCTGTGGCATCGTGCTCTGGCAGGTCCTGGAGAGCCTGATCCAGGACGGGCACATATATGCAATAAAATGACAACGAACAGTGCAAAACTAGTATCTAACTAGCCTGAGCGCTTTCAACTCGTAATGAAGCTTTTGCAAAGGCATATACAAAACATAGACAAAACAAATGAATAAAATACAAAAACATTTGTGGTTGCAAAACTGTACATGGCTGTTTCTACAGGAATTAAACCTTTAAATGTATTATGTCTCAACCAGCCTATATCAACTTGTTGCAGATACTGGAAACTATTTGCATTAACCAAGAAATCGATGAGCATAACGACATCTGTTACTTTGTGTACATTTACGTAAGCGCAAATTTAATTTAAAAATATATTCGTTAGTTGACTCAGTATCAATTTTCTAGTTTTTCACCGGATTCTTTGCTGTTTCAAGAACTTGCATTATCGCGGAATGTATAAACTTTATGTAATCTGTGTTAAACAGGAAATAATTCATTCATTCATACATACATACATACATACATACATACATACATACATACATACATACATACATACATACTTGGTTAGAGCGTCCGCCACGAATGCGGGAAATCATTGGTTCGATCCCCGGCCAAATCATATCAAAGACTTACAAAAATGGTACAAACAGCTGCCTTGCTTGGCGCTCAGCATTAAGAGGTTAGTGTTAGGACTGGTCGGCCTGGTGTCAGGATAATGTTATTGGGTGGGACATCATGGTACATGTATGTGGTTTGATGCAGCAGAGGTAGACATCACTATAAACTGCCACACTGCAGACATCGTATTAATATGACTGACACTTTGTTAAAGCTACGTTAAAAATCCAAATCACACGCACACACACACACACACACACACATACACACATACATGCATACATACATACATACACACACATTCATACCGGTATATACGGGTATTATTCAACAGATCGATGAAATTTGTCCTAACCATTTGCACACCTTTTGATTTTTTCTTAATAATCATATAATCCATTTAACATCTTTTTTATTTGTCTTAATATACAGGGATACTGGCTTTTGTACCTAATTAGAATATACAGTTTAAACACATAATGCACGTAATCGTATTTATACTAATATGGGATAATATGCAAAGAAGCAATTGTCTAACACCATATTTCCCTCAACAAAACAGAACACGATGTTTACATAATCACTGATTGGTAGCCGATAGGTATGTGTGGAAGCTGAAAACAGGGTAAAACAAGCGCTTTGCAGCCGTTGGAGTTTTTGTCATTAAATGACTGAGGAATTCGGCAATAGAATTTACTATATTCATTTCTCTGTTACAAAGGAGTATATATGACAAACTGGTCACTACGTTTCCAATAGTGTGCAAAACTTGTAATGTAATCTGTACTTACAGATCAATGCCTTTTTTTTTTTTTCTTGTTGGTAAGAATAGGGTATGGTTTCATCTCTCTGTTGAAGATATACACTTGTATTATGAATAACATCGTGTCATGCGTTATTGAGTGAAACAAATGTGTAATTCGTCATAAGCTAAAGCAAACCCATTACGATACCCTAATGTAATCTAACATAGTGTTATTAACACCTCATCATAAGTTCCACCATATACGAATTGACAACATCATGATTAGTGTTATAATAGCATTTAAATTGGAGTAATATATATTTTTTAATCGGTAAAAGGGTATATACTAGTACTTACACCTGGCCAACACTTGCTCTGAAAGAACATAATCGATATAACATTAGTAACGGTGAAATGTGCTTCAAGATTTATGATATAATACATGTGGGTGTCTTAGATATCAAAGCTTTACAAGAATGCATAAACTAAA
>JAECUM010066743.1:0-22147 GCA_016617855.1 Megalonaias nervosa | reverse complement strand
ATATATATGTATGTATATATGCATGTATGTACATGTATGTATGTATATATATATGTACATGTATGTATATATGTATGTATGTACATGTATGTATGTATGTATATATATATGTATGTATATATGTATGTATGTAAGTACATGTATGTATATATGTATGTATGTATGTACATGTATATATGTATGTATGTGTACATGTATGTATGTATATATGTATGTATGTATGTATGTATGTATATGTATGCATGTATATATGTATGTATATATGTATGTACATGTATGTATGTATTTATGTATGTATGTACATGTATGTATGTATGTATGTATGTATGTATGTATGTACGGCTTTACGGGACCTTAGAGCAAAAGTGACTATAGAATGACAACAAAAAGTTATTTTATATCTTCAATATTAGACTAAGTCATCATTATCAAGATTTTTTTACCGTGTTCAGATAAGTAGTATTTTAGTCCATCAATATTAATTAGCACCATTTGTCCAGTTTGTTAGGACAGCCTGTAAAGCAATTCCAATTCATTCATTACTTTTGGGATGTCTTATTATGTTCTGTCATCTGTATAGAGATATGTCAATGACATTTAGTCCTCCAATAACAGTGGTAGGTCATTATTAAATAACAAAAACAGTAATGGACCTAGAACTGGCCTTTTAGAACTCCATACCTAATTGTTTCAGGTTCAGACAGAATGCCATTTACAGAAACATGCTGTGTTCTCTCTTTTAAGTATTAAGTCAAACATTTAGCTGTGATGTCATTACATAGGTAAATTTTCAGTTCACTCAAAAACTTTCCTGAAATCTGTAATATGGATCATATTATTAAAATCAGTCAAGTGCCTGAAGCCATTTATTAGTTAGGGAGATAAATGCAGATTCACTAAATGATTCTGTATAAAGCCTGGTTGTGTTGCAACAAGTTTTTTGCTAAATATGACACGAATAAGTTATGAAAAAGCTTTTCATTCAATTTTGACAAGTTCTGTAACACTGAAATTGGTCAGTAATTATTTGCATCCTCCATAGAACTGATTTGTGAAAACGAACTAATTTGTGCAGTTTTTCATATTTTGGGGTTGCAATACTTAAATTGATTATGAATGTTATGTTATCTGAAATAGCCGAGGCAGATGGTTTTATGAGTCATGGACTAATCTGATCAAATCCTATAGCTTTCTTAGTACCAAGATCAGTGAGACATTTTATAAAATCATTCTTTCATACTGTTGGGATAGAGCAAAATACCTTCCTATGAGGTTTTTCTAGGTGCAGAACATTTTCAATTCATTGAAGCTGTTTTCTATCACTGTTTCTCTTTTGTGGTAATGATGAAGAAAAATCATTGAAAGCATTTGCAATATCGATGTTCTCCATGACAGTGTGTTATTTACCAGAAGTAAGTGAACATTATTGGTCTGACTTTGTGTGTTCCCCAATAAGTTCTGTGAAAACTTTCCAAACTTAATGTTTAGCTGCTCTTTTTGTTTCAAGCACTGATTGATAGCAAGTTTTCTAAACTTGTTGAATCTGACTTTTCCAGGCTGGGGATATGTTGTATACCAATCATTAAAATTACTCAAGGATGGCGATCCCTAAAAACCTTACATGAGCCACTATCAGACTCATAAAGAATCCAGTGGCTAAAGCCATGTCAAATGAAGGATCTCAAATTTGAGAAAATCTCCTGTCCCAGACAAAACTGTGGGACAGAAGGATGGAGAATTGAAAGATAGGCATCCTGGAAGTCTCTGAAGACTACCCAGTCATTTGATCTGACTCACAGCATTTCCTGGTGGACATCTCCATCCTAATGTACACTTCTTGAAGAAACTTGTTTTAATGGGAAAAGTCAGTAATGAGTCAAAACTTTCATGATATTTAAACCACAAAGGTCTGGGAAGTGAATTCCAGACTGTGAATGTTTATCACCCTCTCTAATGTAAGCTTCCTTTGAAAGGTGTATTCCTCTGCTCATATGAATTCCAATTTATTCTCATGAAACCAAATGAAGGTCCTTGTTAAAGGTGGATGGTTTTGGTAGTAAAGATGGTAACCCTCTTTTTACTGTTGAAAGAACTCATTTAATGTATGTTAGGTCTGACAGAGCCAGTAATAAACAACCCTATCTAGTACCTAGTGGGAAGTCAAAAAGACAAGAATGTGACAAGAGAGGGTGCAACTCCCTAGGGTGAACTGTCACCTTTGGAAAGGGGAAGGGTTCCAGACTTTCTGCCTTATCCCTTCGGAGCAACCCATTATGAAAAATACTGGTGCAAAGGGGTTTTAAATTAGGACTGATGGTTCTATTGGTGTCTCTGCTTAAATGCTAAGGAAGGGGATCCTTAGACCTCTGATGGGGGCTCTTTACTGGTTTGGATGGGCCAATGACTGAACCCAGGTATCAGTGTGGCTGATCCCTCACAACTTGTGAGGCCACTGTGGGGATAACCCCAGTGGATACCATTTCCACATCAAAACAAGCAACCCTCAAATGGTTCAAGCTGTGCTTTGCAAGACGTTAGAGGTATCTGAGGTGTTATCTCTATAATCCTGGAAAAACTCCACACTACACCAATGACATCAAGAGCATGTACTGTGATATCTTGGTGACAGCCTCCAACGGTCTCTGTAAAGCAGCTGGAGATGGATTTCTTCCTTAATTAAGCTGTCTGAAGGCCCAGTTCAGATGGTGCCATCAGAAACTTTTCCAAACCAGAGAGGATTGTGGTGTCCACATATTGAGATGGTTTTGGGCACAGATATGGGGCAAGGAGGTAGTAAACCTTATTTATTGTTTGAGGTAAAGGATGTGAATGTGGAAGTCTTTGTGTGGTGATCTGGATGGCTTCAGTTTTATCATCATTCATCTGTAGCTTGTAATATGTCATCCATGACTTCACATCAGAAGTGCATCTCTCTACACCTTGGAAGATAGTCTCAATTTCAGGTTGGCAGGTAGATTTGTACAACTGATGAGGCACCAGATGTCAATCTATGACACTTGAGAGTAGGCAAGTGTACAGAATGGGGCCGAGAACAGAGCCTTGTGGATCACCAAATATTGATCATCTGGGCTGGAATGTTTTCCATATATGGACACAATTTGTGTCCTGTTGACCAAGTAGGACTTGAACCACAGTAAGGCTGTATCTTGAATACCAAATACATGATGGAGATGGTGAAAGTAATATATCATGGTTTAATGTGTCAAAACTCAAAGAAAAGTCAAGGGTGAGGAGTCTAATCTTTCCACTATCCAAAGCAGAGAAGTCATTAACTACTCTATCAAGGGTAGTTTCAGTACAATGGTGAGGTTACATTGCTAAAGAGACTATATGATTCAGATGAGATAAAAGTTAGGATAGAACTTTTTTAACATTTTTTTAAATTAATGAGGACAGAATCAGGGCGGTAGTTCTTTGAACCATTAGGCTCAAGTGTCAGTTTCTTCAACAGAGGATTTACAAAAAATGGCAGTTGTGAAAAATTATGAGAATTCCTCAGATAAGAGGGAAGTATAGAGATAAAGTCAGCTAATGAAGGCAATATTGCAATACTCTGGTCTAAGACAACTGGACTTGGAATGATGTGCTGCGTACAACTAAAAACCTGACTCTGGTTGCCCATGGATGTTTTTGCAGAAATATATAATAATGACTTTCTTTAAAGAGGGTAACACAATTAGCTAAGAACTAATCTACCTTGAGGCCCTCATACAAAGAATTTATTTATTTTAGCTGCATCTCTGAAGCCACTGAATATATTGGGTTTGGAAGAAGGAAGTAGAGTGGGCATTTCAGATCTCAACTGGAATACTATTCCAAAGTTCCAGAGTATCGGAAACTATTTTTAAAAATAATTCCTTATTTAGTTTGGGAATTTTATACTGTTTGGTAGACATGGATCGCAGGTGGGGAGTACTGCCAGGTAGCCTATACTGGAATAGTGATTGTAAATATTTAGGGGCACTATTATTGGATATCCTGTACATTTAATTTGGCTTTTCTCAACTGGATTCAGTCTTTAATAGGTAATATTTTTAAATTTTCCTTGCTTTCTTTCTGGATTGATATGAGCCCAAAAGCTCTTTTTTGAAGATGTGCCAGCTTTGCTATGTTTTTATCATTTGAATTACCCCATACTGTATTAGTCTAAATAGGGTTGTATGTAACTATTATAAAATAGTTTTCTGTGCCTTTCAGGGAGAAAATGTATTATCCTACTGAGCAGCCATAAACATGAATTGACTTTTTTGCTGCTATGTTTGATATGTTCAGTCCATGATAGGTTATTATCTACCAAAGCACCAAGTAGTCTATCATGACAGACCATTTGCAAATTTTTATCCTTCCATGTCAGACACAGTTCATCACAATCAAGATTTGTCCTTTTTGCCATGTTGACATACCAGTAAGCAATATTTTAGTTTTACCAGTATTACCACCATGCCACTGCATGTGCACCAGTTGTCCAGTTTGTTTAGGGCATTCTGTAAAGAAATTTTGAGTTCATGCTTTGTGTTTTGGATGTCTGACAATGTTGTGTCATCTGCATTGAGATCTGTAGATGATACCGAGTCCCTTAGAAAAAGTGGTAGGTCATTAATAAATAAAATAAATAGTAATGGCCCTAGAATTGAGCCTTATGGTATTCCATATCAAATTGTTCCAGGTTCAAACAGAACATTATTTATGTAAACATATTGTGTTCTCTCACTTAAGTATGAGGTAAACCATCTAAATGTACATTCATCACATTGGTAGATTTTCAGTTTCTTCAAAAGGTTTTCATGATCCACCATGTCAAAAGCTTTCCTGAAATCTACAAATACAGATCCTATTATTCTACCTTGATCAAGTGCTTGAAGTCATTTATCAATTAGGGAGATTAAGGCAGTCTCACATGAATGTTTCTGTTTAAAGCCTCATTGATTAGGGTGTAACAGCAAGTGTTTGGTTAAATATGACATGAGTCATGGACATGTTTTTCAATCAATTTTGACAAGTTTGTATTGAGATTGGCCGGTAGTTATCAGCATCATCCTTAGAACCAGATTTGTGAATAGGAGTTACTTTTGCAGTTTTCCATATTTTGCGGACAGATGAGGTTGCAATACTTAAACTGATTATGAATGTTATGCTATCTACAATTGCAGAGGCTTAAGATTTAGTGAGTCATGAACCAATCTGATTAAGTCCTCTAGCTTTCTTTGTATCAAGTTCACTGAGGCATTTTTTAACAAAAAAGTTTTTGATACTCAGGTGGGATAGAAAAACATACCTCCTTAGAGATTATGCTGCTGCAGAACCTTTTCAGTTCATTAAAGTTGTTTTCTATCACTGGTTCTTTTAACTTTGTGGTAATGTTGGTGAAAAAAAATCACTGAAACCATTTGCAATGTCAGTGTCATCAGTGACTATGGTGTCATCTATCAAAGTGAGTGAATTTTATTTGTCTGATCTATGTGTGTTCCTCCAGTGAGTTCACTGAAGACTTTCCAAATGGAGTTTGTGTTGCTCTTTTGTTTTCAAGCAATGATTGATATTAAGTTCTTTTAGCTTTTTTAATCATACTTTTTATTTTATTTCTCCATACTTTATATTGTGCATGGTTTCCCATAGCCTTGAATTGGTCTGGTGTTTTCATAGCATCTAGGAGTTCAATAGTAAGCCAATTAGGTTGGATTTCATTCTTCAGTCGATGTACTTTCAGTGGTGCATGCTTAGAGACTACATCCATAAATAAGTCAGTCCACACCCTCAGAGCTTCATCCATGTCATCCGAATTTTGGATCATATTCCATGGAACTTTATATAGGTCATTGTGAAAGTGTTCTTCATTAAAATTTTTGAATAATCTGTAAGTAGTAGATTTGTGTGTAATTTTCTTATTTCTCTTGCATTTAACTTTTCTTGTCAAAAAAGTAGGATAGTGGTCACTAAGACCAACATTTGGTACATTAACACAAGCCACACTGTCTGGTAGGTTGGTATAAATGCGCTCAATAAGAGTGCTTGATTTTTCTGTTACCCTTGTGGGCTCATTTACCGGCTGGACTAGGCCTAATGATTCAATAAACTCCATCCGGTTGTTCCTTATTTGAGTATTGAGAAGGTCTTTATTTATATCGCCGAGTGTATATGGTTTTTTTTTCTCCTGTGCATGAACATTTTCCATTTGTTTCAAAAAGTTATCATTCCAAATTGCTTTGGAGGAAGGTGGCCTATAAATGAAACCAACTAGGATTGATTTTGCATTATTTTGAGAAATTTCCACCCAGATACTCTCAATTTCATGGGACTCAAATCAAGATGCCTTTCTGCATTTACAAATTCCCTAATGTACACAACAAGACCTACCCCTGCTGTGTCTCTGTCCCTTCGTAATGGTTTATTGTAGCCTTGACAGTGAAATAGATTATCATTGTGGTTAGCATTTAATTTGGTTTCAGTGATTCCTAAAACATGTATATTATTTTCCTTGGAAGACAATATTAACCTAATCTGGTCCATTTTTCCCACTATACCTTGTACATTTAAGTGACCTATGTTAAAACCTTTTGTATTTAGTTTCATATCAATTATGTGCATATCATCATGCATTGGGGTACTCACTGAGACTGTCTCCTTATCATTCTGACATCCAATTTCCATATTTAAATGTTCATATATATTAGCATCTTCAAAGTCACACAAAGGCCCTGAAAATCCATTAAGTTTTACATTTACAATAGTGTCCACTGAATAGTCTCACTAAGTACATAGAGATTTCTTATAAATGAAGCACTGGCATCATCCTCTTTGCTAGCTTCCTAGTATGTATAATACACTGATTGACAGAGTCTTTGTTTGTGTCCAAATTTATGACATCTGAAGCGCTCAATCTGTTTGCCATGATGGCATACCTGTGTCACATGCCCAGTTTCTCCACAGTAGAGACAGTACTCTTCATTATAGTGCCTGAAAATGGGGGCCTACATGTTAATATTTCTCAGCAGCTGAGAGGTTCATTTTCTACTTAAATGAATTGCGTCTCTGTGAGAGAGTCTCAGGTTGACATCCTGGTTCTGAAGAAAGAAAGATGTGCATTGTGGAATGTACTATATTTTGAAGTCTTCACATAGGTCAATTATTAGATCATTGATTTCTTTCACCCTGGTGTCTACACGAGGAGGTAGTCCTGATATCATTATTTTACATGTATATGGGCTGCAATACCTAGCAGCATGCATACAGTAAACTTTAAAAACCTTTTCTGATTTGATTTAGTGACCTTCCATCACTGGCATCATTTTCACTTATTAAAATAATTTGGTTGTATTTGGTTAGGTTGGCATTCATTATTCTGTCTGTGATGTCAATGTTTGCACCTCTAAGTGTCTGTACATCTGTTTTAAGAAGTCTCCTTGGTATTATACTTTTCAATATTTAGGAGCCAATTATTAGAGTCATATCTTTGGGCATGTTCTTGGAGCTCTTCATTGCTACTATATATAGCTTGGAATGTATATGGTTCTTGACCCCGAAGATAGGCATTGTTATTAGAGCTCATGTCATGTGACTGAAGAGCAATCATTTCAATTAGTTGAGCTAGTCTGCCTTCGTTGTTTCAAGTGACGTCACAAGTCATGTGACACCAACATGGACACTTATAAGTACATAAATAACTAGTGTGCTGCAAATGAACAGTTGTGACAGCAAGAACTTGATCTCCTAGAAATAGTAATAGCAGCTGGTGATGAAGATGAACATCATCTTATAACCACATTACACCAGGCACATTCTCCGCTTTCATATCTAAAAAGCCAACATTATTACTTCCGCATATATTCATAGTTGACAGTTAACTGTCTGTTTTGTATAGATGTATCACTGATTTTCACAATATATTCCACAGAAGCAAACACATAAAATGAACATACACACTCTCCTAAACCTGCTTGTTAAGTGCTTTAGCACTCTTTTCACAGGAATAATGGCAAAATGTGTGGGAATATTTGTGTAAAAATCCTGAATTATGACTTTTTGTAAATGTCACCTGTGACAGCAAGAACTAAAACTCTTCCCAACATTTGGCTATGTAATAAAGGTAAACAATGGAATCAGTATGACATATGCTGGGTTTAAAAACAAACAAAACTTTCATTCTAAGAAATTGCAGAGGTTTATACTATTGCTGCTTGAGTGCTTAGATCCAATATTGCCTTCTCTAACTGATGTTATTAATACCTCTCTCTCATCCGGGAAATTCCCATCATTTTTCAAAACTGCCATTGTAAAGCCTCTGCTGAAGAAACCAACACTCGACCATAACGATTTAAAGATCTACCGCCCAGTTTCTAATCTCCCATTCATGTCAAAAATCTTAGAAAAAGTTGTTCTATCCCAACTTGTATCTCATCTGAATTCAAACAGTCTTTCTAGCAATGTACAGACTGCATATCACCCTTGCCACAGTACTGAAACTACTCTTCTGAAAGTAGTTAATGACCTTTTCTCTGCTTTGGATAGCGGAAAGATTACAGTCCTCACCCTCCTTGACTTGTCTGCAGCATTTGACACAATAAACCATGATATATTACTTCACCGTCTCCAGCATGTATTTGGCATTCACAATACTGCCTTACTATAGTTCAAGTCCTACTTGGTCAAGAGACACAAATTGTGTCCACAAATGGAACACACTCCAGCCCAGTTGATCTATGTTGTGGTGTTCCACAGGGGTCTGTTCTTGGACATGTTCTCTTCATTCTGTACACTCAGCCACTCTCAAGTGTCATAGATCATCATCCAGTGTCTCACCAGTTGTATGCTGATGACACCCAAATATACAAATCTAGCCACCCAACTGAAGCTGAGTCTACCATCCAAGGCACAGAGAGGTGTATTTCCGATGTGAAATCATGGATGACATGTAACAAGCTGCAGATGAATGATGATAAAACTGAAGCCGTTCTGATTCCAACACAAAGACTTTCTCATTCACATCCTATACCTCAGACAATAAATATCAGCAACACCAACATTAAATTCACACAGTCAGTACGAAACCTAGGTGTTACTCTCGACAGTACTTTCTCATTGCACCAACATGTCATGAACATATGCAAGGCTGCATATCTTGAGCTGAGACACATCAGCTCCATTCACAAGTATCTTTCAGTTGATGCCACTAAAACACTTGTGTGTTCCTTAGTACTTTCAAGACTGGACTATTGTAACTCAATTCTGTCTGGTTTGTCTCAATATCTACTCCAGAAACTTCAAAAAGTTCAAAACACAGCTTCTTGGATCATCCTTAGAGTACCATGATCAGAGCATGCCTCCCCCCTGCTCTGTACCCTACACTGGCTATCCATTCGATCCAGAATTAAACACAAAATTTGTTCTCTGTGCTATGTTTCACTGACGGGCTCCAGTCCAACATACCTATCTGACCTCACCCATGTGTACACACCAGCAATATACTGACGCTCCTCTTCTGACACTCGTATTCTCATTATTCCCACTATGAAAATGAAATCATAAGGACAATGTTTGCCAGGGCCCAACAACGTGGAGTGAATTGCCCACTGAACTTAGACACAAAGACACAGTGATCTCATTCAAGAGTGCTCTTAAAACTCACCTATTTCAACTGTAAGAACAGCCTTAAAGACCTAATAATGCTTCCTTACCTTAAATATTTACAGCATGTTTTCTGTTTTCTAATTTTGTGGTATTGTTTTTATTTTTGTAATTATATCATTATATATGTTTTTTAAGTGTTGTCAATTGCTGTAAAGGACTTAGAGCTTCTAAAGATTAGGCGCTATACAAAGTCCTCATTATTATTATTATACCAAGGATTCAGAATATAAATGTAAACATTTAGTACATATTTTTTTTACACGTGATATATTTTCGAGACTAGACTTGACATTCTTGCCTGTGAGAATTACTGGGATATTATCAGTCTCCTTTGGGTGGTATTCTCATCTACAGACACTTCTACAAAAATTAAGCATCTTCATATTCAGTATAGGCGAATAAGAGGTAAAAGTCAAATTATTTTGCAGAATTTGGAAGATACTCAAGTCAGGTAATTTTCTTTGTGAATATCAATATGAATACTGTCATAATGAAGAACAGAGGTTCAATCTATCGCGTTTCTCAATTTAACAATATAATTATACATATTTATTGAGAACCAATTATGTGCATGTTCCTTCTCTCTCTGGTTGCACATTTTAATACTTGCATCTACTTCAAGAACTGTGTTATATTGCTGAAAATTAGGGTCAGAATTCTTTTTTATTTCTATTTTATTTTTTCATGCTGCGAAAACTGACCCAAAATATCTTATCATAACTTAATTATAATTTTTAAATGGCAATTTACTAATTTGTATTTTCATATCAATATTTATATATCCAAAATAACTAATGTATATGCACTACTGATTTTTCAGAGTAACATATAAATTAAAATTGTGTATGATTCTAGAATAGGGTTACCATATTTGAACTTGCAAAAAAGAGGATACTCCTGAGAGTGGGTGTACCTGTATTGTGGTGTCTATGAGGCAAGTTAAGGACCAAAAAGGATGACATGTCTGTTAAAAAGAGGCTGTTAAAAAGAGGCAACCCTACACTATAATATGGTATTTTGTGAAGAAATGTTAGTGGGCATTTTGCTAAAAAGCCATAGAAAGCCTTCAGAAGTACTAATTATACCAACTCAGCTTCTTGGGGCTGTATGTTCTCCAGATGTTTTCTCTGTGACCATATGCAGGATATGTACCAATTTTGGCTTGAAATAATACGAGTCAAGAATTTGCAGTGACCAAACACCCATAATGAAATGGCAGACAAAGTAAGTGTTTGAATGCTTCCTGTGAACTTGTTGCTATTATAAATTTGTGTTCATGTTTGAAAAATAATTACAGTGTTGCTACTAGAAAAGCTCGTTCAAACGCAAATGTTGGCTGTATCATTTCAAGCATCCCAATTTCTTACTAGTGACGGGGATCCCTTCCCCCAAGAATGATGATAATTAACTCACTCAGGTACTGATGAATTTGAACTCCCCTTGTCAGAAAGCATCAAAATTTAACCTGCTGGAGGTTCTTTAATAAATTTTTGGCAGAGTTGTCACAGTTCTATCAACTCCGGGATTCTACATTTGCCAGGTACAGTTCATGCAGCCAAAAAAATCTACGTACATTTATTTAATAGTGCTGAAGATAAATCTGGACATTGGGTTTCAGACCATAATAGTCACCTGGTATCTTATTGCAAATAGTACAGGGAAGCATGATCAATACCATCACTCGCCTTGCATCCCCCATTATGGACTTTTTACTCACAAATAAAGAGATTGGTGGGCTTCAAGCATTGTCCTAGTGTGGTGCTTTGCCAGTGACAGATTACGCCTTCTCAAAAATCAACAGTTTATGTATGAGTTTATAATTTTATTTATTTAGCAAGTAAAACTGCTTATGGACAATAGCGCTGCCCTCTCAAACATTAATAAAATGGGGGTTACCTTGGATTCAAGAACTCAATGATCTGATTTTTTGAAATATTGGTCTCAGTGCTTGTCATCTGCCTAACACATTGGACAGGGGCCCCAATGTTCATTCACACTAATTAAATCAGGATTCTGAATGCATATAGATACCTAAAAAATTCCAGGAAATTTAACATAATTTGGTACATGTCATATTGACCCTTTTGGCCTGAAGACTGAATTGTCAACTGCCAAAATATATTTCATACAAACCAGACCCTCAAGCTTTACTTGTTGATGTCTTTGCAGTATCTTGGAGTATTTACACTCTACCATATGTTCTTCTCCATTTTTAGTGTAATTCTTAGAGTTCTGCAAAACTTGGAGGGGGAGGGATGGTGGTGATGGTAGCACCGGTCTTGGGTGCTCAACCATGGTTCCCCGAACTGTTGTGACAGTGTCTTTTGTGTCTGATTGGTGATATACACAGTCAGTTCCAAGAAAACTTGACATCAATAATTAAGATTTTCTAAAATTATGTAAGATAGCAAAAATAAAATGCTGATTGGTGACAACTGAAACTGTAGCCATCAGACAATCAATATTATGAAAACTACTAGCCCAACAGAAATCTACTAGCTGACAGGTTAGCTGACTAAAGTGCTAACTTCAAGCCCTGGAGATATTTCTGTGAAGAAGTTGTGTTAAGGTTTTTGTACTTTTTGTAACAGTGCCTATAACTGATGGCAGATCTGCTGTATAAAATTTAAAAGCCCTCTATGTCAGTATGCTTTTACTCAACTTTCATCAAATTCTGTTATGCAATATTTTAGAAAAGTTGTTTAAAGATTTTTCTTCTTTTATTTAGATGAATTAAAAATTGGTTCATCAATCCTGAAGTTCAATGTGTTTTCCAGCTGGTTGCTATGATGCCACATTTTTCTTAGAAAACTATTTGATAAGTAAATTACCTCTTCTTCTTGAAGTTTTCCAACATGAACACTACATTTTAAGTCATCCTTCTTCCATTTCATCATTTTTGCTGAAAATAGTTAATAAATCAATGAAACACATTATACTGAAAGAAAACTGAGTATTAACTTCTCTCATTTTCTGCATTTATATATGGCAAAAACTGAATAAACTTTGTACAAAATATGGGACATGTTAGGTCAGAATGACTTTATGTCAGGTACTTCATAATCCTAATTTTTAAGTATTGCATATTTGAATCAAGAATCTAAAATGAAGAAATGCTAAGAACTGCAATTGTAAAAATCAAGCAAACAATAGATCAATCAAACATTTACTATAAATAGTACTTAAATCACTATATCCAGTAGCTTCAGTAGATTTACAACCTATAAAATCATTCCATTTTCTAACTGGATCTGATTGGAATATGTAGATACATGTATATTTCATTTTAACTTTATGCTATTACAGCTCTCCCTCATTCTAATTTGACCTCTATAATATGATTCTGGATGTAATGGGGAAACAATATGGACACTACAAACATCTGACTACAGTGATGATTATGTTATATCATGGCCTGAGAATTTAAGTGTACTTAATCATAATAAGTAGGTACCAAGCTGGACTCCAATATACGTTGAAATTACCTCTCTAGTCAGGATAGGGTTAAGTTGGCAAAACAGGAAGATGCTGGTATACAAATTCAAAATAGTCACATCAGATGATTAAAATGCTCAAGAAATACTATTAGAAGAATGTAAAAATAGTAAAACTTGTATTATATCACTTCAGTACATTTGTTATATAATATCAATTGGCAACATTGAAAAGAGGTTAGTGGAAAATCAGTAGTCGTCTCCTTGCCAGATGACCTGAACTTTTCATATGTCTCTAAAATGAAGTATTTATCATAATGACTGTTTCTGTTTTAAATATGTATAAAAATTATTTTATACAATTATTATTTCTATAGTAATGAACCTGGATACGTCCAGTGAGTCATAATTTGCTTTAGATCAGGCAATGTAAATTCAATTTTCTTTGCATGAATTCCATAGAAAGCAATGAAATATCTGATATTTATGATTATCAAATAAGCAAAAAATTGAATAGCAGATATAAAACTTCTTTTCTCTCTTTCCACTTTCCTCTTTGAATGGAAAATTTACAAAAGTTGACATTTTACTTTGTTTATTGATGCACTGTATTGAAATAAAAGGGGGAGGTGGGAATGTCATGAAATTAATACAAAGCAAAGTGAAGGTTGCATTTTCGACCTGTTGAGCTGAAACGCCAGACTCTATGGCATCAGTTTTGCCCAGATCAACACCTAGTGAGGACCTTTCAAGTATCTTGATTCTCAGATATACATGCATTATCAAAAAGCTAATAAGTGAACAGACAGCTCGTTCATTTTTATAGTGACCGATATGTGTTCCTTCCTTAATTATAAAAGTATTTTTGACTAGCTGTTTGGAGAGTTGACACTACATATTGGTAATGATCGATGCACACATCACACATTATGTGACTTTTTCTTATTTCTTACCTTCAATTTAACCATTTATGTTTTTAATGACACTCTATTTCATACTTTTTTAATTAAAAAGGCAAATATGGCAGTATTCTTGTTTGCTGACTTCTAAAACCACTGCAATTTAATTAAAGAATCAATTTCACTACAAAACAAGAACAAAATTATGTAACTAATTATAGTTTACAGTATATACATACTGATAACATTAGTTTTGGAACTGCTATAAAGGGACATTAGAAATAAATTGCAACAAATATTGTAAGTGAGCAGGGATGAGAGTCTGAAAGGTTTCAGGCCATTTTTAGCCCAAAGCCAGTTTAGCCTGGGGAAATAGAGTCAGGATGTATTGGCCCATTATAAAGCCTGGGATGGTTCCATCCACATGTTTGGCACATTATGGCCCACAAAAATTTAATACAAATAGAGCATGATGTTTTTGTAGTGTTTGTTGTTACAGTTTATGCTATTTTAATTTATACTTGAAATATGTAGGTGGGGGTTGAGGAGATACAACTAATTGTAATGATGTATTGCCTACCTATTGCTACTGATCCTTTCCAAATGGAAAATACCTAACCATATGATGAGAATTCATTTTACTACATGGTTAAGAGAATGTTCTAGTACTCTAAAATGCCCCTTGTCTACCCTGCTGATACCTTACCCACGTCTACCTATCCATTATTCTTTTTCAGGATGTAGCCTAAACTGGTTAGATATCAATGCAGGGCAGGAGGAGGAAATCTGGCAATAGCAACAGGAAAGCATTCCCCAGTCTCACCAATAGTTGCAGCAGTGTCATTATGTCGGTTTCACCCCATTTTTACAATCTGGGCAATGATACAGGTCACAGCCTCTATCCCCCATGACTTGGCAATTAGGCGGCATACAGTGCACAAACTATAGCCGATTAGCATTAACAATCCATGAATGTGAACAGTCATGGGGGATTGATGCTTATGACCTATATCCGAGCCCAGAAAGTAAAAATGGGGCAAAACCCAATAGATTAACACTACTCGTACTATGTACAACCATGGAATGATAAGCATGCTTTTCAGACCATGTATGGTATCTGCACATCAGGTCACTAGGCAGCTAGTGCTGGATTAATTTATGGTTACCCAGTCTATATAGCTTGCTGTGCGATTACAACTGACGCAGACTGTATCAAAATGGTCGATCTTACTAGACCTTTATTGTCTGTAAATCGACAGCAGTACAGTTCCATATTTGTGTTCAGAGTTGTTGGTAAGTTTTCATTTCCACAAACACTGTTTCAAACTTTGTCATGCTACTTATTTTATTGTCAATAGCTAATGAATATAGTTTACTACTTGTGGGGAGACTGCTCTGTGCTGCTGCAAGCAATTCTGAATAGACACATACATGTGAATGCAACCATATCAAAATCAATTTGCTAGTAACATCAGACAAACCGGTTACCACTGATAAAGCACTGACAATAATTCCAATTGTTGCAATTTTTATGTTGTTCTTGCCCTGATGATGTTACTCTACACCATCTTTGGGGCCTGGTTCTCTAGAAAATTGCTGTGGTTGTAATTGCATCACTGGTTGAGGTGTGTGTCACATTTCCATAATTCTGTCCATAATGTTTCAACTTCTGCAATGTCTCTGCCCCTAAATGCATTATCATTTCTGCGAAATGATACCACAGATCACAAATACATTGTTTCTTTCCAGTTAACTCCATAAATAACATTATATGCCATTCTGCGTTCATGTATTTTTCATGTGTCTTTGATGGTATTTTTACATGTCCGGACACGCATGATATTTCCCCCAGAAATCAAATCAATCATGAGAAAACTATACAGGTCCTTAGTTATCCATGTAAACATGTCAAAAAATTCATCCCATGTGTGGTCAGTGGCACACCAAGTCCAATGAATATTTCCAAGGCCATGCGCGTCAATGCCACTAAATATCATTAACATGTTACAGTTGTCATGAATCACTTTAGGCACATGTGCATATCAATGAGTCAAATAGATGACATCAGTGTTTTCATGCTGGGCTTGTGAAAATATTTGTGTGGGACTGACTTGGTGCTCAAACATAGCATTATACAACAAAAATGTTTTTACTTGGATCCAAATCATTAATGGTTGGTGCTTCATCAATGGTGGAAACGAAATCGATGGTCGTGTTACCACCTCTGCTTTGCACTTTTTGAAAATCTTTTGAAAAATCATCACATGGTTGATCATCAGCCAATGGTACAATGAAATACAACCATTCCCACTTCAGCCATCATAAAACCATATTCAACAACAGTTGAGTTGTTCCTGATCCAGCACGGCCAATGATCACTGCACAAACTGAGTTTGTAAATTCAGAACTTCCAACTTCATCCCCATGCTTGGATGGTGTACTTGTTGCTTCTGTAGACTGAGATTGATTTTTTCAATGCATCTGTGACTTTCAATTTTCGTGATGCCATTGAATAAACACAATACACAATTTATATTGTGTACGATGTCGGGTAAAAACACATTGCAATTCCAACTTGAATTCAAACAGGTAATGGACAAGCTGTGACTACTGGAAATGTTGCTCGATGTGGAGCAAAGAAGTTCATGTTTACAGGGAAATGTTATGGACATGCAGTGTCTGGTTTTAAAAAAATGTTGGTGGTGATATAGCAGCTGCAAAGTTCCTGGGAACATCATGGAGTAAATATCCCAGTGAAAAACTTATTCCTGATAACAATTATTGTGTGCCTGGTACATGGCTGGATATATGACCTGATTCTAACAAAGTCAGGTGAAACACCTGTGAATTGTGTTGATGCTGCATGTTACCCTCATGACATTGCTTATCAAATGATATCTGATATCTGTTCACATCAATGTGCCAATGTCGATCACATCCATGACTTGAATGTAATTGTGGGACCAGGTGCTGGTGAATGAATTGCAAAATGGGTCGTCAATGGCGGTATGAAAGCCAAGACTGTACTTGGAGGCTCTGCCTCCTGTGGCTCTCATTTAAAGTAAATTATTTAAAGTAAATTATTTACTTATATAAACAATGGATACAAAAAGCCAGACATTATCCAAAATATACAACAGTCCAAGCCAGTATTGGAGAGGTGAAGCCGACGTGGAGAAGTTAGCCAGTGCCACAAAGGTCACTCATAGGATTGCTTGAACATGCCTGACCAAACAAATGTTGTGGCAAATTTACCTACCAGTGGCAAGAAAAATTGTGTGGTTGGTTCAATGTCCATACATCAAATGAGGTGCCTCAGGCAGATTTCTTATTTCTTCCACACGATTGTGTCTATGATCGATAGGGTTGTTTCTGCTCCTACAAGCATGTGTTATCCACTGTCAATGCTGCCAGCAGGTACAAAGTACCAGAGCGATTGACATCAAAAGATTCTTTAAGTGTTGCATTTATGCACACGGACCACTCACATGGCCACAATTGTTGCAAGTGGATCTTTGCAAAGAATTTCTCAGATTTTTGTTGAAGCATTGTTAACCAAACACCATGTGTTAGTTCCTGTTGGACATGTCAATATTCATCATGACCAAGCTATTGTGGAATGATTTAATCGCACACTTGCAAAACAGATATTCGGTCATCAGTACACACAAGCCTCAGACCACAGATCGATCGCACAAATGGGTAGCATGATTTCCATTAGTCATAGCAACACTAAAAAGTGAAGTCAAAGGCATGACTGCATTGAAACCAGCGAATATGATTTGACAAAAGATTGTCACGTTTACTCAGAAAATGATCACACAGCCAGCACCATTACAACCACTTGGTGTCATTTTTTTCGGTATCTCTATGCACCTGGAGAATTAGAAGATGGACAACATCATACAACTGACCCAGTATGGTCCGTCAATGTGTTTATCTCAGAACAGACTGATACTCCAATACAACCAACACGTTACTATTTGGGACCGTCACTGGGTAGACCAAAACTTCTCAGCCAAGTATTTATTTGTGCAAAAGGAATTGCAAGTTGTTCCAGAAAATACAGAACTGCCACCAAGATCTGTTTTGATGCACTATTAAATGTCCTGTGTGTAAATGCACCAACATCAATCACATTAGCCTGTTTCAGCCACATTCGCCAAATGTGTAGGTGGTGATTCCATCAAGGAGTATCCATCACCTGTGTATCAAGCAGGGGCAAATTCACTTTCATGCATGTTTCTGACACTGTATCATATTTGTGGTGTGTGCGAATTCACATCGGTCTTGAAGATATTCCATGTATAGTTCATGTTTGAGATCTTTCTGAACAATGGCACCAATCTAACTCACTAGTCATTGATGAGACAGATCAAATTGAAGAAGTAAAGAATGTGAAAGCACGAGATCACAGTAATGTCAGCCACAAGTGGAAGCTAGTGAGGCAGTTCTGTAGAATTAATTGGTAGTTAAAAGTGGTTATGGTTGCAGTGAAATGGTGCACAATTGTCAGGATGATATGTGAATATTCAAGGCAGGCAGAGTATTCATCTCTTGTGGATCATCTAAACTTGACAAAAAAATGTGTTTTTCCATTTAAAATTCTTGGATGATGGAGTATAGAGAGATATTTAGTGGTGCAGTTTTGAGACATTCCCCTCTTTGTTTATATTTACTCGTTGCAGTGTAATTAGCTGCTTCTAACAATGCATGTCAGCTATTCGAATTTTTTGGGCACATAGTGAGTAGCAGTGAGCAATAACTGTAATAGTGAGCAATAGTGAGTAATAACTGTCAGTGTCACAAATGACTAGTGAGAAAATTCTAGTCCAAACAAAACTGCCTACAAGTATGAGTGCAAAGAAAGACCAAGGCCAGCAACAAAAGAAAACCAAAATTACATATATTAATTCTCTTATGGATGAATTCTGACACTAGCTTGAGTGATGCAGGTTTGAGTGCAGTTCAGCTGGAAATAAAGGAAAGCATCAGATGGAGAATTTCAGAAGCAGATTTTGCATCTGCAATTGCTGACCTGGTTAAAAAAAGATGACCTTAGAGAAATTGTCTCGACTATTGTGAGGGAATTATTGGAGAGCATGAAGGAAGATCTGTGAAGGGTGATGGCTGTAGAAATGTGAAAAGGTAGTAAAGGAGAGGACTGGAGAGGTGATGGATAATATTGATTCATTGGAATTTGAAAACCACCAATTGCAAGGAAAATTACAAGAGGCAAATTAGGAGAATGACAAGATGACGAGTGATCTGAATGACTCAGACAGGAGAGGGAAGCAAGCAAGTACAGCTTCAAATCAGATCGAAAAATACTCGAGGAAGCTGAATATTAAAGTTTTAGGGCTTAACGTGGAGGAAAATGAAAATCTAAGAGATCGAATTCCAAAATTAGCTAAGGAAGTCACCAAGATCAATTTAGACAACAGGGACATAGTGGCGGTGCATAGGATTCCCGGTGGACAGGGACAGCCATGGCCAGTTATTGTCAAATTCTGGAGTTTGGATTGTAAAATTCGAATTATCAGGAAGTGGAAGGATTTCCAGCAAAATAAAGGAATTAGACTGGTGGAGGATGAACACTGAACTTGTCAATAAATTAACCAAACATCCTAAGATTGAAAGTGCATGGTACTTTAATGGTTTTGTGTATGGTAGAACCAAACCAGGGAAAAGGATAAAATTTGACATTTATGATGAAATTGATGTGAAAATTAGAATGTAAGTGTAACTTACAATGTTCAGAGCTTATGAAATGGGCCAAACAGGTATGTGGAAGTCATATTTCGCTGCATCATATTTTTGATTAATATTTTAAGATATTTGTCTGTTTCATGGAATGATTTGTTTCCTTCTTTTGTGAGGGATATACTTACCAATTTATTTCTTTCCTAATTAAGTCCTGGTTAGTTAATTAGTTAAGCCTGTCTTTTCTTCATCAGCTCTATCATTAATCCACAGATCGAGTTTTTCCTCATTCACTGTGTCATATCGTTTCTTAATCAGTTCATTCACCAATTCACAAATCAAATTTCATTCATATATACATCTGCTTAATCATTTAATCATCTTTTTTCAAAATTACATATCCACTATCACGGCCCCAAGTGGCCGAGTAGTCTAAAGATCTCACCGTTACGGATCACTGCCATCTCACCTCTGTCTGCATCGGTTCGAGTCTCGGATTCGGCCAATGTGGGTATGTGAAAAAGCTTGCCAGCAGCTTCTCGTGGGTCCGTGGTTCTTTCCATGGTTTTCCCGGGTTCTTCCTCCACCACCTATACTGGCCGCCATGTATAGCAAACATCGGAGATTCCCTGTATGACGTTACAACTTGGCATTGGCACAGCTCTGGTTGGCAGAACCACCATGGCGACGAAGGAAGATGATCAATATATATCAGCCATTGAATCGGCAGCACTAATTGTATACCCTATATTGATGTTGGATATATACTCTAGGTCACTAAGACTGTCACTTTCCTTATATATATATATTGTTACGTGTCTAGGCTCATACAAAAGTAACAAGAAAAAGAGTGAAGCCAACAAGCTTTGTAAAATTTAACAAAATTTATTTCCCTAGAAAAACAAAATAAAAATGAGAAAAAAGACTTACGGTTTCTGAATCAAATCCAAATATTAATCCGAGAATTAAAAAATACAAGTCCTATCAATAAAAAGTCCTAAGTGAATCACAGCTTGAATCCCGATGAAGTTCCAAGATGGAAGGCGATGACATCTTCTATAATCTGCTTTTTGCTGATGTGTCAACAGTTCCTTGTTGAATCACCAAGAATAATAATCCGGCTTTAGAATTCCGAATAATTTCCAATAAATGTCTTTGTCCAAGAATTCGAATGAGCACTAGTATTTTCCGTTGAAAATAAATCATTAATTCCAAAAAATATAAAAATTCAAATCAAACTGGCAACAAAAAAAATACCTTCAAGCTCCAAAGGTATAAATTAATGACTGAGAAAACAAATCACTACGAAACTGAGTTTTAAGCCTAACTAAAATGCAGTTCAGACCCTCTGATGGAGTTACGTGATCACTTATTCCAAGTGACGGAAAAAGACTACAAGTCTCTTATCATGTAGGCCAGATATGACCTTGACCGAAAACAGTGATTCCTTCACTGGGAATGAATATAACAAATTTTTTTTTAAAAAGTTGTTTACCAGAAACTGAATCTAGGTCACCGATTGATACAATGCTTCAAGCTACTGCTTGTTTATCAGGCTAAAAAGAACTGAACTGAATTTTCTGGAAAAATGTCAAATCCAGTGAATAAAGTTATCATTACAATAACATGTAAAGGAATAAAATTTAAAAAAAAAATTTTAAACTAACAAACAAGTAATTAAATTACATATACGTTGTTGTTGTTGTTATAAGGTTTAACACCATTTTTCAGCACAAGATAGGCTATACATGGCGGCCAGTATAAATGGTGGAGGAAGAACCAGGGAGAACCCCGGAAAGAACCACCGACCCACAAGAAGCTACTGGCAAGCTTTCTCACATACCAACATGAGCTCAGCATGAGACTCAGACCCACGTAGACAGAGGTGAGATGGCAATGATCAGTAACAGTGAGCGCTTTAGATCACTCGGCCACTCAGGGCCCCTATATATATATATATATATATATATATTCAAAGGAAACTTGGCCAGCTTCATTTCCTTTGAATGAAAAATTTATAAATTTCATAGTGTATCATATATATATGTGTGTGTGTATAGAGAGAGAGAGAGAGTGGGAGAGGGAGAGCTAGCTATTTGATACACGTTAATTTTGATAAAACAAATTTGACTGCCATGAAAGTTTGTTCTGAAAGATAGTATGTAATAGCTATGGATAATTATCCATTTCTCGTCGTCTCATCTTCATCGTAAACCCATTATGCAAAATAAAGAGAAGGTGATGCACATTGTTGCCATGTTTTATCATTGAACTTTAGATCTCCTTTGTTTTAAATGATTATATGCATAAACAGCTGGAGACAGAATTGTTTAATGTTGTTTTACTCATTATCAATGACAAAACAATACAACTTTGTGGTTCGATCATGGAAACTTATTTCTTTTTCAAAATGTGTGTGGATGCATTGGTTTTGAAGTGCTTTAATTGCATGTCTTTGTATAAAGA
>JAECUM010066742.1:0-15316 GCA_016617855.1 Megalonaias nervosa | reverse complement strand
GATGATCATACATAATGCTCACCGTGAACCGGTCATAGCCAGGGTGATAAATTCGTGATTACCTACATATAAAACGATCCACGGAGATGGACTTGGTGATGTTGTTCAGGGTCTATTCAGAAGGATGGCCCCAAAAGCAATACCGATTGCAAAGCAACTGGGAATGAAAACTATTGATGTTCGTGATAAAGGTATTGGTGTGGTTGGTGATGTTGCCGGTAAAGCATTCTCAGCAATCAAGGATAGACAGCACGATTAATACGACGAATTCCCCAGCCAGTAACACCTCAGCCAGTAAAATTACTTACCACCAAAGCGATGCCTGCAAATGTTAGTAAAATAATAAATCAAGCTGCAAATCATAAACTAGCCGAAATGGCGTCACCATCGATGGCTGGTGTACCCCTAACAGAAAAAGAAAATAAATGTAGCTACTAATCTGATAGCAGGAAGTGGTCTTCGTGTTCGACGATAACAAATATAAAAAGGTTCATGCGTGACACGGACGCACTAATTCTCAAAGATGAATCAATACGTGATTATCAATATTATTCTTATGACGCACGACAGCCAAAAAAGCGTGGTCGAACTGAGCTGCAAGTTCAGGATACAAGCAAATATTTCTTACCCGCTGAAGCATTTATTGAAGTAGAAGGTGACATTTTAAGAACAGATCATACTGAACCTGGAGCTGATGTAAGGGTTGGCTTTGCTAATAATGGCATGATGGCGTTATTCGACAGTGCTACGTATATTACCTACGGAAGAAATATTGAATCAATTCAGAAAGACGTCGACGTTGCCACGACGATACTTGGCCTTGCACGATATAGCGACGATTATTCAAGATCAGCTGGTCCGTAAATGATGTTTGTGAAAGATACTTCTAACCACCCTAACAACATACAGTATGGTATAAGACGACCAAGAAAGAACTCCGACAACGCTGATGCAGATGTTGCTCCGGTGGTTCATAGTGCTAATTCAGAATTCAACTTAGGATTCTCAGCACGTAGATCAATGCTGAAAGATGGAGGTAGAAGACTTTGGTGTGCAATTCCACTGTAACATATCTTTGGATTTTTCAGAAATTGCAGAAAGATTATTTTTGGGGCCAAGCATACAGTTGTACTTGTAAGAAAAGCTACCGACGATGATGAAATCTGGCGTCCTATCGGTGATGCAGGTATATTAATACTAACAAAACTTTCATGTGGATGCCAACAATGACTCCATCCCTCCCTGAAGAACAACGGCTACTCTAATTTATGCACTCAGGTGATAAATCAACATTATCATGGTTGACGATGACCACAGATAGTGTTCAAAGTACCATTAATGGTTTATTCACATGGCAGATAGCATCACAGCAAGGTGTCTCTGCACCGAGATATATATTTGTTGCTTTCCAAGATGATGCACGAGTAACCTCGCACATAGTACAATGTTATTTGACAAACTTGGTGTTACTGAAGTTTCACTGAGAATAAATGGATATCAAGAACCATCCGAAGATATAGTATTAAATTTTGAAAATAATCACACTGAACGTGCAGATCATCGTTCGATTCCATTCATTGGATGTGAGCAAAATATTGATTCTTGTCTACAAATATCACAACTAGATTTTACAAATCTGTATCCGATCTAATATTTCTCACTGGAACATTTGGATTTAGTTAGGTAATCTGTCGTTGATATACACTTTCGAGCTCATGTGGCAAGATGAGCAACTGTTAATTACAGAGCAATCGATGTTATACTTTCAGATAAAACAATGTTGGTTGAAGGTGTTGATGGACGACTGAAAGTCATTGATGCCTCAGTTGATGCCCCAGTTGAAAACATGATCGTGGTCAGTAATTAAATCAATCATGATATCTAATGTCATATCATCATGTTAGTGTTGGTCCGACTTCTGGTCAGATTAAAAATCTGCAATCAGAATCAAAAAAGACTTCGGGAATAAAAGTATTACTGAAATCAGCACAGCTCGCAGGTGGTCCAAATAAACTATCACTGAGAGAACGTCAGCTGAGACATTTCAATGACGCCAAACAGTCAAAGACCGGCGTACGACTTGATCTGTCTGCGAGTGCCATTACAGACATTGCCAAGACGGGTGTTTTATTTCCTCTTCTCGTAGATATACAAATGTTGATAGCCGCCACAGCCCCAGCTATTGTAAAAGCAGCCGCACTTGGTGCTGTTGGAATCGCCACTGGGATGACATTAAAGAAAGGAACAGGAAAAGGAATAAAAACTTCCAAAAAATGGAAAGATCTAAGACTGCCAGAAACTCCTCATTCATGGTACGATCGAGGTCTAAGACTTCGCGGGACACATCGTTGATACTTTCCACGCCCAATTTTGATTTACTTGATGCTGCTGTGCGATTAAATATCAAAAACTTCAGGTGTTTTTATGCGTGATCAATTACCAAAACAACCAAACCGTGTTGAGACCGGTATCATGAATCTCGATGGAAGTTCTGGTCCGGGTACTCACTGTGTTGCATACGCGATTGATCCAAGTTTGACTATATATTTTGTTTCGTATGGACTGGCACCACCGAAGGAATTTTTAAAATATGTCAACAGCGATACAATTGCTGTGCAAAACACTCCAATCTGGTATTCAACATTACCAATATAGACAATAACTCATCCGTCAATATGCGACCATGAATCACTTGCTGTACTCGATGCTATTTCAAAATCTTCCGATGCACGATTTTGTTTTAAATAATCACTAATCGTATAATGGTTGATATTTATGGAAGATCCTCCATTAAAGACAAGAAAAAAAAAAAAGATGATATTGATTTATCGAAGTACGCTACTAAAGATTATCTTGCTGATGTTATGAACCTCTCTGGAATTGATCGAGATGAAGTTATCTTTTAGGATAAATACGGTGTTTTAAAGACGAGTATTATAAGTGGATCGACATAATTCGTGGAGTTCACGGTGCTACCACGGATAATATTCCAGTATTTACTGACGGCGGTAGAATCAGAGACTCAAATGTATCAAACGCAACTATCAGAGATAAAATTATAAAAAGTGTTCCTGACCGTTTACTATCCACCGGTGATACAATGACAGGTGAACTCAACATGAATGGAAATAAAATCGTTGTTTTAAGAGAACCAACAGGTGATGAAGATGTCGCAACAAAGAAATATGTAGATGATAAAGATACTACAATCGATACCAAATTAACCACACTGCGATCTGAATATGAGGTTCATGTAAATATGTTTTTAGATACTGGTAGAAACTTTCAAAAACTTAGTAAATTCGCAGACGATTTCTTTGGAAATCCATTGTTTGTTGACGTAAAACTCTGAAATTAACACAAAACTAGAAGATGTTTTCAGTGGAATTCCTGATATCGTTAACAAAATTAATCTGATTAAAATTCCGGACAAGCAGATCATCAACGTGATGTACACAGTATCATCAGGA
Organism: Megalonaias nervosa; assembly: GCA_016617855.1. Classification (NCBI taxonomy): domain Eukaryota; kingdom Metazoa; phylum Mollusca; class Bivalvia; order Unionida; family Unionidae; genus Megalonaias; species Megalonaias nervosa. Next base: position 11,846 of record JAECUM010066742.1, on the reverse strand, counting down.
TTATCAACATGTCACAGCAAAATACACTATCAAACATCCCACGGAAGTCACTGGTGTGTATAGGCTGTCCGTGTTCAGCGCTGCAAAATTTAGAATATTTGACACGTATCCATGGCGTCATTCAAATGATAATTTTTCAGGAACCGTGTCTATTGTGTTAAAAATCAAGCGGTCGAAGAAACGTTTATACGGGAACCATCTGATAAAAATTAACCGCAGCGTCTTACTGGTGATGTCTGGAATTTGTCGCTGAAACATGTCAATTGATTACTTGATACTTTAAAGTATATGATTTCACATGCGTCAGATCTAAATTTTGTAAACAAATACAGATACGAGCAAGTGTGTTTTGTTTCAGACCCAACTGAAAACATCATTGATGAGTACACAGTAAAACCAAACAAATACAGTAGACGTGTCGTTGTTACTGACATAATTGTATATTCTGCATCTGCCGTAGTCGCTGCAAAAGCAACTATAATCGGATCATTATCAGCGTCTTACATAATATCACCGGTAATAGGAATTGGTGTTGCAGTTATAACCGGTGTTGACGGAATTCTTAATATAATTGGAAAAAAGATATCTACGTGTGCGGCTGATAAATTACATGAATATAAAATGTTACTATCAGCGGCAACAAACGCACACGCCAAATTATCATCGCTGATATCATCAGTGCTCAATGATGGAATAATATCAGATCAGGAATTTGCAGAAATGATTAAGGTTTACCAAGACACCTCCGGTTTGGCAACTGGAAACCAAACCCCCTTGTCGGAAATAAGGACAGAGTCACCTTAATTTAAATCAGGAAGTAAATAATAATGACTACGTCACAAGAATTGTTACAACAAATCGTCGCTAATACAGCACCACCAAAAACTACGATATCAACGAGCTCAACTAATCCTGAATTCGACGTTATCTTTCCTACGGCAATTACAGCCAAAGAAATAGCATTAGCACACTTGAGAGTACATTACAGCTGGCCAAATATTAGATCAAAATCGTTCGGTGGGTTACCCACAAATAATTTGTTGGTATTTTCTTATAAAAATAACTCCGATGGAACCCCCGGTTGGCAAATTGTAGTTGTTCCTACGGGCAGTTATCAAATCGGACAGATCAATGGCGAGTTCCAGCGCAGATTAAATCTATCACAGGAAAAGAATCCATAATCGTTGTTACGGTTCAGGAGCCAACATTATGAGCCGCGATAGAAATATCGACACCAGACTGCGCCGCAGATATATATCAATCATCGATCAGATCCGTATCAGGATGGACAGAAGTTTCACTGGTTTATCAATAACCAAAAGAACCTCAACGAGTTGATTATGTTTCAGATAAACACACATTTAGAAAATATCCAGAATATAGGAAACCTCCCCCGTGGAGATGGATACAGCTGAGGGTAACAGAAACAGGATCTACAAAATTTATTTATTTTGATGGTACAACATTAGTATAATAATTAAAATAATAAATGATATTGATCACAAAACTCATAATGCATTTATCGATGTACTGTTTATTAATTCATTCGCGGATGTGATTAAAAGTGAGCATCAAACTGTGTCAAACACGACAGTTATTTCAAGATTACGTTCAAAAGTATCCCAACGATCATCTTAAAATCAGATTATTGAAATGGTACACCATCTAAATCAGGTTGCATCAGACCTTGTGTTTATTAATCAGGTTATTATTGCATCGGTGGCTACTGATAAGGGTCTCGCAGACGAAAAAGTAACCACTCAACACTTATTTGCTACACATTAAATAACCGAGGCAGATATACCAACATTTTAATCGGATTTAATACCGAAGAACTGAACAAAATCAGTTAATGATATCATCGATGAATATTTTCCACAAATCATAGCTGCATGGAGAAAAATAACCCCTCTAGAGATTATTCTCAGACATAACAATGATCCAGACGGAGGTGGTCGTCATATACCACCAAGTGTTGTTAATTTGGTATGTGATGCTATGGATGGAAGTTATCCAATAGATACTAAAAAAATCTAGACATGCCCAATAGGGATATATCTTATATTCATTTACCTCCGAAGTACCTCCTGGGTTTTTAATTGTGTCAGTACCTGTTAATCTGGTTTATCTGCGATGTCATAATCCGTTATTATCACGGATACATTTTAGTTTTACTTAGCAGGCCGGACACTTGATTTACGACATGAAGTATTGCCGGTAAGTTTGTACTTACGCTCATAGAGCGTTATCGGATGATCTTCGCGTTCGTAGCTACTTTCTGTTGGAATAAAATGTATTTTAATCAGAATCAGATTTTAAATTATAATTTGAATCTGAATCAGAATCAGAATAAGAAATAAATATTATGACATGAATCTGAATCAGAATAAATATTATAATGATTTTTTTTTACTGAAAATCAGACTAAACTCTGAAAATCGATGGGGTAAATGGAACTCAAAATAACAATTTATCTTGTTAAGAAATAAAAATAAATTTAAAAAAAAAATACTATAATCCGATTCTGTATAAATATCATTATCAGAATAAAAATAGACAGTATAATCTGAATCTGTATCAGAAAAAAATATAAATATTATAATATGAATCTGAATGAGAAGAAATAGTATAATCTGAATCTGATCCACTTTCATGATCCTTGTTGACTTTCGTGGGCGACTTCGTCACTGAGTTTACAATGGATCGTTTCAGGCAATGCCGAAGTCATGGCATAAGTTTTTTCAGCTGTCGCACACGTGAACTCGTAATTAATTTTTGTATTGTATTCGCGTGATAACTCTGATCTAACTTTCTCGATCGCGATTGTGAGTGAAACAAGTTTTTGAATATCCTCACCATCGATATAAAGCAGAGATTGTTTTACGGCCTGTTGAAGTAACCTAATAAATCTATATTCTGCTGCCAGTGTATATCTCCCATCATATTTCCGATCGTGTAGCGCTTCAAAAGCATTTCTGATTTTACCAGGATCCAATTGTTCCGATAATTCTATATCAACATCATTTAATATTTTGATCTCAGAAATAATTGCATTAATATTTTTGGAATTTATTGAATAATAAATATTTGCTTAAAATAATAAATCTAACCTAGAATCAGAATAAAAACTTTATAAATATTTCTCCACTTAGAATCAAAATCGGAATCAGAATCAGAATAAAAATAAGAATAAATCTGAATCTGAATCAGAATAAAAATATAAATAAAAAAATATAAACAAATCTGAATCAGAATTTTAAATATAAATGCAATAATAAAAATATATCTGAAATATTATCAGTATTTGCCGTTCCATAGGGAACGTTCATGGATGCCTTATGGCTTGTATATGAATACACCCTTTATGATTTTCTTTCTGGCGACATTCTTTCTGAATGTCGTCGTGTGGGGTACCCTTAAGTGAGATTGAGAGCTACATCACGCTGCATTTATCGATTGAAATATTTCCTCGCCAGTCTCCACGTTCACAGATTTAACAAGTTTTACGCGTTTCTGGTGCTTACCAGTACCTCCACATGCAGAATTCCGACTGAGTAATAGATCGTAAATTACATCAAGAATTATCACGCTTCCTGCCATTGATGTGATCGATCACAAGTCCGTCTGTGATTAATCAATGAATACATTCGTAGACGAATTTATGTGGGTAATAATTTTTATCCCCTTAGTATTGAATCTGAGATAACCATTATTGGTAACAGCTCCGACTGGTTTCTTTAATCGACAGTCCCTAATGATACCATCACGAGATACCTCAATTTTTAATGATGAGATGCTTCACAAATTCATTTTTCTCCATTTATAAAAAAAATATTTGTCTAAACTATTTTTTTTGTTGGGGTGAAAACCTGGCGATATAGTCTTCGGAGCTTTTACGGGAGATTCATTACCGACGCCATCGGTATTATTTTTTTTATCATAATATTGTTTCACTCTATTTTTAACCACCACATTGCACACACAGATGAGTTTCTCCTCTGACCCCAACACCACATTTCAAACTTGGTTTTGGCCCTAGAATCCCTCTTCGCACACTTTGCACGTGACATTCACATAATTCATTTACGCAAGTCCTGTCTCAAGGAACTGAAGACCCGATCATAAGCTACTTTCAAAGACTCTCTGCTTGAACCATTATATATATATATAATTAAACTTTAATTTACATATATATTTGCCTTAATTATAATAAGGAAGAATTTACTGCGATTAAGCCTTCTAAAGCCAGATTCGATCTCCACAGATTAACTCCTCAATTACCAAGGCGAGCTTTGGTTGATTTAACAAATAAGACTCCAATCAATCGTATCAGTGAAGCCAAGAGAGAATATCGCAACGATGGTGCAGCTAATTTATGGTCAACATTCAGAATTATACGCGCCACCAAGGTGTTGTTGATGCTACAATGAACGACAAGCGAGCAGCGAAAATTATTAATTATATCGACATTTGACGAAAATATCCGTAGCAAATGTGATACTGTTTGCGTGGGCCACACTGGAAATATTGTCATGATAAATAAAAATTCAAAACAAGGAATACTGACTGGAATTGATAGACCTTGTTATGAACGAGCATATCCTGGAACGGCAGTTGTTTATGCAATATATCCACTGAATGATAATTCTAACATCGATAAACTTCTACCAATGAAACTTTCTCGTGGTGACTTGTCACTAAAATTGTGTTGCTGAGCGAGTAACATAACATTTCACAAATGCGAAACGAGGAAAGGGTTTGACGGATCTAAGACGTAAAAAAGTAAAATGAGTGGACAGAAACAGTTAAGATGCCTGAGCGTCTATCAAAGATGTTGCTGAACTAGCAAAAAAAAAAAAAAATAAGATTTCCAATAAGAGTTAAGACATTAATTGGAGAGATTTTATTCGAATCATTTAAAAATTGGAGCTTCGATAGAGACATAATGTTTCCACAAAATCGAACGGTTAAATTCTATAACGGCGATATGTTTGATTTTATCAGAAAAATCGCTATGATAAGTTTGAACGGCCTAATGGAGATATTTATCGTACAGAATTTCTCCTGGACGAAATGAAAAATCTTGCATTGAAATACATGATACTGATGGCGGTGATGAAATCACTGTCGAACGATTACTCAGTAATTGTTTTACCGTTGCGTTAGTTGCTGCTCACGCTGCTCAGAAGAAAAATTCATGGAAACCAACACGATTGGAATTTCTTGAAGACGTGCAGCTTAGCTGCTGCGAATACGGACATGACGGATAATGAAATACTAAATACGATTATAAAGATGTTATATCGGTTGACATGGTTGCATATTATCCCGGAAGTTTTCATGGGATGGGTGAGGGTTCTGAGTATTTCAAAAGATTTGGACATTCAACACATGAGATGACCAGAGTTGCGATAAATGGACCTTTGCCAGATTTTGACTTAACTCGAACGACTTAATTCATGCAAATCCAGTTATCACATAATCTAAATCCGGTTATCGCTGTTTGGTTTGGGAGACATTTTTCAGGAAAATGTTGGGCTCCAATAGTATTAGTGACATAAATGCTTGATACGGGAATGTTGGTGTCATCGACATTCAGTGAAGCAATTATATCATATCGTCCGGAGAAACAAGTTTGGTTACCACAACAAAAGAAATATTCTAATTGTAACAGAATTGAAACCGAGTGGGTTTTTTGGACTAAATGAAAAACACAAATACAATGTGATGGACGATGGAAATTTATAGAATGAATTGCTAAGAATATATAGATAATATATAATATAGAATATATATATATAGTATGTACGCTGTATCAATGATATACCACGAGATGTATAAATTTTTTCATTAAAAGGGAACGAAGCTTGCTGAGTTTCCTTTTAATGAAAAATTTATACAACGAGTGGTATATCATTGATACAGCGTACATACTGTACATATGTTTTATTTATATCACATACAAATACATATTTGCCCTTTGAACGGAGTTCAGATTTACTACAAGCAGCTGTGTATTGAACTAGTGAATGAACTCCTCACATCCCCGAGTGGGTCCGCTACAAAATGTAGTTCTATGCCTTTACTGGCTATTTACAATCACCTCTGCATATTGATGAGTTGATTGTTTTCTTTTCTTGGTTTCTATTTTTCTCCACATTGATTATATCAATATAATACACACTTAAGATTTAAACATGAAAGATGGTTTTAATGATAAAAGTAAGTAGAGCACTATTTACACTGGGATAGCTACGTCATTCACATGAACGCCATTCACATACCGGCGCATGGAAATTAATGTGGAATAGAAACTAAGCCAACTGACGAACCAACAAGAGGTAATTAAAATATTTTAATATATTTACAATTGATCTAAGTCATTATTCTGCTTTAGCAACAGTACAACTGACCATAACCCTCTCTCTCTCTCTCTCTCTCTCTCTCTCTCTCTCTCATCCTTTGGTCGGTTTGACTTAACTTTTACCATCATTCATAAGTCCAGAGATATCGTGGGATAACACGAACGCAAATCCTCTACGTTCATGATTTCATAGATTTTAGCCCGTATCTTGCTACGATGAGAGAGAGAGAGAGAGAGAGAGAGAGAGAGAGAGAGAGAGAGAGAGAGGCCTTTGGATATTTTCATATTTAAATAATAATAATCGATTTTTTAGAACATTATGGTTATAGTATGTTAAAAACAAAAAACATAACATTAAATATATCACAGTATGTGTACCACGTAACCGAGGAATTTACTGGTTTGCAACATTGTATCATTGACAAACACTGTAGATAAATCCCAAGGAAAGTGCACACGTATCGTTACGACGAACCATATTCTTGTAGGTTACTTGGTGTAATTTCTATTTCAAGGTTTTAATCCAGCCCAAATTCCTTTACTCTCTCATTCCACATTTCTGTGCAGTTTGTCCGTTATGCATGAGAGGGGAGGGGAGAACAGAAAGTAGAAAGGATTGTGATGAAAATGTGTACCATATTAAATTCATTTAGAAAACGAGGATTATTAGTACTTTTTATCGTTATTTTCATACGTCACTAATGATTAATATGTGGAAATTCATCATTGATCTAGAATCAACTGCAGACGGTCGCTAGTATGTTTATATATGCGTATTATTGCGCCATGGGCGGATCACAATTTGATATCAAATTATATATATATATATATATATATATATATATATATATATATATATATATATATATATATATATATACAAATGCAATGATTCTGCCCCGCTCCTATCATACGATTGATCCAATCACTCTACACACATTTCCAAATTGAAAAATAAAAATATGATCCATATAATCTTACGTGTGAAAAGTGAGGTTCAAATAACCTCAGGGACTGCAAATACGTTTCCACTAATATTATGCAACACAAGCGAGATCCAAATAATCTCACGTATGTAATACCATTAAGATTCAAATAAACTCAAAGAATTCAAATATGCTTCGAAAAATATACATTGTAGACGGGATTCACATAATCTTCTATATTAAGCTATGTAAGCGAGATTCACATAATCTCCTGGAGTACAAATAAGATTCTTAATGATCTCAAGTGATATAAAATGATTGATGGTGTACTTAATTGAAACATCAATTGGAACAAACATATGACTCTTAACACTTGAACAGTCGTATGATTCATAAACTGATAAACCACACAGTTTCACCGAATCCTTGGGTTGGCCCACACTTTTATCGGCCGCTCACACCCTTCACGTATCCACCACATGTACAGATATACGTATACACATACGTACAGACAGCACCCAGCACCCTTGTATTGGCTACGCCTACATTCGTGGTTCCACCACATGTATAGACTTACGTATACACATACGTACGGACAGCACACAGCACTAAACAGCTACAGTCAGCTCAGCCCTACACAGCTACCGTCGGCCCTACACATCCCTATTGACAGGCATACACATACGTACAGACAGCACGCCACTTTATGGACAGCTACGCTCAACCCTAAACAGCTACAATAAAATCAAACTGGTCATAATAATGGGTTCTGAATTAATTTTTAGATATATGCTAATAAATTAAACTGTAATAGCAACTTGTATCCAAAGTTCACAACGTTTCCAATCTGAAGTAGTAAAGGCTTCATTACCCGATATGACATTAAAACGAGAATAGGCTTCACATATCAAATAAAATATAAGTTTAACACTTACCCCTATGGCCGGAGAACATAATGGAGAACGTTCACTCCTTGACAAAATCCAAATGACCGGTGCCTCAGTTTGAAATGAATCAACCTTTAATCCATAGGAGTGTGAATAATAGTCAGGGTAAAGTACTCATGTATACCATGCCTTTCGTGACTCTCGTCGCATGTAGTTTCCGACGAGATACATGCTAGAACAGTCGCTCACCTGGAGAAACAATGATTCACCCCAGGTAACGTTTTACGCATGCACAACGAATAAAGGTCAAAAATAGATCTAAGGCAAAACCAAGTTATTTATTGCCTTATTCTGTGACACTGATGATGAAAATCCTGATATAACTGATCTTGAGAATAAATTCGCAAAGGATCTTGGTATGAAAATAATTGGTAAATTTAAGTAAGGAGGATAGTATGATCACAAACGACATTGTTGCAGACTAATCATCGATGATGCTGCACTCGATTTTATAATTGCCGATTCAACCGAAAGAAACATTTTTACAAGCCGAGAAAATGCTTATTTATCTGATGGAACTAAATTAGGTACATTAGTGAGCTACACTGAAGGTGAATCACCACAGTTCACTCATTTAAGATCTTCGATGCTTGCGTATGTTTTGATAAATTTATTATCGATGATAAATAGATTTTCTGATACCGCGGTTAGAGTCGGAACATATTAATTTTATATCAATAAAAATACACAGAATCACTGGGACAGTTAACAATTGGAAATGACGCGTCTTGGGGCGAATGGAGAATAAAACGAGAAGACATTCTTAATCATTCTGAATCTGCCGATTATATTTCCGAGGATAATTATTGTAAAAATAATCGTTTATCGGAATTATCATCGGCTCCATCGGTATTTGATCCTGTGGCCAGACATAAGGCTATTTATCTCAATGGACCAGGATGTTCTGGTAAAACAACACGTGCGATTAAATTAATTCGGAATTTTGAAATGGTTGTTTTGACACCCACACATAGACTCGCCAGAGAAATGAGCGAACGAGGAATTAATTCGTGTACGTATCATAGTTTCTTTCGATGGAAAGGAGATGAATGGACTTCAAAACGAATGGGTGAGAAATATATTCCTGAGATTATTATCTGGGGTGAAGTATGTTCGGTATCGTTGGAAGTATTAAAAATATTTATTGATTAGTTACTGACGAAAAATACTGCTGTTATCATGTGTGGTGATCATGGTCAACCACCACCCTTTGTTGGATCATCTCCACACGAACGGCTGAAAAAGTTCGTAGATTATTATGAGGAGATAACTGATGATCTTAGAGCTATTGATGAACCACTGAAAGAATTTAAAAGATTGATCAGACTGCAGCCAGAAGAGATTCAATGTGAGATAATGCGTGAAGTAATTCCAGAGACTACGATGAATGATTTTTGGAATTTATGGAAACCTAATGATTTGATAGTTGCAAGTCGGAAGATAATTTGTGATATACTTCAGCAACAATTATTTCTGTTACATAAAGAAAAGTTTTCTGATTTACCAGTGCCGCTTTGTTATCGCCCAGCAGACACACGCAAACAAAATATTGAACTTGAGATTCCTGGAACCTTGACAGAATCAAGGGAGAAACAAAAACTCGTTTTTAATTATAAAGTTGTTATTCCTGTGAGTGCTGTTGAGAGCGCATTAACGATGGACAAAACTCCGTGAACTCTAGGATATGCTATGACGATAGTAGTATAGTGGGTTACCGTAGCGTCAATGGGAATTAGCATTACAGACCCCCCCTGGGCCAGTATAGCGTCAAGAAAGTAGGTCAACACCCTGGGCCAGTATAGCGTCAAGAAAGTAGGTCAACACCCTGGGCCTGTATAGCGTCAATGGGAATTTTTGTAGAGCGGTGACTAGGAGACTGGGGGTTTGTAGAGCGATAAGCGACAGGTGGCATGTTTCTTTTTTTTAGTAGAGGAAGGGTTTTATATATATATATATATATATTCGTTTAGGGGGAGACCAAATGAAAATTAAGATCTTTTCGAGGTATTGGAAGTGGCCCCGAAAAGGGCCTTTGTCTTCTTCTTCTATTGTCTCCACTTCTTCCACCATGTTCTCACTTTGGCAAAAATTCCTTTCTTCTTTTTCTTTTCTTCTTCGGGCATCCAGTCAGGATGTCCGAGAGCTCTGAATTTGTCTTGCACTTTCATCCAATTGTTGTTCAATTTCTCAAACTCTTCTTTCTTTTTTTGGTTTTCTTTGTCCTTTCTTTCTTTCTTCCACGTTTCCTTGATCTTCTTTACTTCTTCTTCCAGTACTTTTCTCATTAGGTCTTCGCCTTTCTTGATATTATCTAAGCCTTTTTTGACAAAAGGCCACTCCATTAAATGGAAGATGTCTTCCAAAAAACATTTCACTTGGATCACAGTATCCAGAACCTGCTTTAAGGTTCCCACTCTGAAGTATTTAGGATTGATGATTCCTCTCAACTTATCCGCTTCTTCTATTGTTATCATTTGCAAATGATAACTTGCTGCTTTCAAACTGTTCACCAAGTCTAGGCTACCTGGGAACTTCCATTCTTTGTCAAGTCTGTCCAGCACGTAGGCTCCATCCATGATCCACCACCAACTATCTGTTAACTTGTTAAATAATTCTATGCTGCCAGTCATTTTTTATTCTGTGTAGAATGGCGCGAATGACGAACGCTATGCTTTTATATACTTCAAGCACGGACGTGAAGGAAAACATACCTTGCACTCACTTCACATATGATATACTATCCTTACCAACGAACGAGCAAGCATAAAACACACACTATACTATCCTCACCAACGAACGAGCAAGCATAAAACACACACTATACTATCCTCACCAACGAACGAGCAAGCATAAAACACACACTATACTATCCTCACCAACGAATGAGCAAGCATAAAACACACACTATACTATCCTCACCAACGAACGAGCAAGCATAAAACACACACCATACTATCCTCACCAACGAACGAGCAAGCATAAAACACACACTATACTATCCTCACCAACGAACGAGCAAGCATAAAACACACACTATACTATCCTCACCAACGAACGAGCAAGCATAAAACACACAAACATACCATTCACACAATCGGGATGAGAAAAAAAACATATTATATACTATCCTCACCAACGAACGAGCAAGCATAAAACACACACTATACTATCCTCACCAACGAACGAGCAAGCATAAAACACACACTATACTATCCTCACCAACGAACGAGCAAGCATAAAACACACACTATACTATCCTCACCACCGAACGAGCAAGCATAAAACACACACTATACTATCACACCAACGAAGGAAGAGAAGAAAAACACACCCCCATATACTATTCACACCAACGAACGCGCATGCAAACACACACACACACAAACACACACACATATCAGTAAAGAGTGAGTGTTTATAGTCACACTACACTACATTCACACGAATTGGCAAATTGAATAAGTTCTCTTTTCTAGAGATCTGGTTAGCCCCGAGAAGGGCTGTTTTTTTAAACTTCAGATGCACCTGGCTAATGGTGACATCTCCCAGGGCGGGCACCACACACGCATCGCCGGCTCCAATCCTGCTCCCAATTGATGCGTGTGGTTG
>JAECUM010066741.1:0-16403 GCA_016617855.1 Megalonaias nervosa | reverse complement strand
CCTGGTATTGTTAATATAACATCAACGATCGCAGTCAGTTTAGTATGTGATGTAATTGATGGCAGCTATCAAGTAGATCTTTCAAAGTCTAGCCATCGCAGTGGCACTGCGGAGCAAGGATATATATTATATTCATTAAGTCCTCAAGCGCCACCCGGGTGGTTAATTGTATCTGAACCAAATAACCCCGTTTATCTACGTGTACATAATCCGTTATTATCAAGGATACATTTTAAACTTACAGACCAAATAGGACGTATTTTGGATTTGCAAAATGAGGTTTTAAGTATTAATCTATATGTGAGATCATAGAGCGTTATCGCAAAGCAAAACAAAAAAAAAACAAAAAATATATCCGAATCTAACTCGGATCAGAATAATTTTTTTGTACTCAAATATTATAAATAAACTGTCAATTTTGCCAGGGATTTTGTTTAGCCATTATCACATTAACTCCACCTTCACTTTCATTTTCACAATGCTCTCTTAACTGTCTTATACGAAAGTTCATAATCTTTTTCTGTTCGTATTCATGAGATAATTCTAACTTAATTTTGTCAATAGCGTTTGAGAGAGGTACAAACAGCTTTACCTGATTATCTGTAACTGTTGCCAGCGATTGTAACATTGCCTGCTGGATAAACTTCATGAATTTATAATCAGATGGCAAAGTGTATCTGTTCTCCAATTTCCGTTGTTCTAATGATTCAAAATCACACAGAATTTTTTCAGGATTAAGATTATCAGATATATTTATACCGTTATGTTGTAACTTTTTAGTCGCAGAAATAATAACATTAATATTTTCGGAATTCATTATATTATAAATGTTTGTTTAATATAAAAATAAAATCAGAATAATATTAATAAAATAAAAATAATAGTCCTTAAGGACTGTTTCAAGATGATTATATACATATGATTATGATTATATACATATGATTATGATTATGTTTATATACATATGATTATATCTTAATTAAGGATAACCCCATGTGATCCCCTAGGTTGCCAAACAACATCCTAGCAGGATCAGAGGTCACATATAAACTTAATTCTAAGAACTTAACTAACTTATCCTAGGACAGCACATTTTAACCCCATGTGATCCCCTAGGTTGCCAAACAACATCCTAGCAGGATCAGAGGTCACATATAAACTTAATTCTAAGAACTTAACTAACTTATCCTAGGACAGCACATTTTAACCCCATGTGATCCCCTAGGTTGCCAAACAACATCCTAGCAGGATCAGAGGTCACATATAAACTTAATTCTAAGAACTTTAACTCTAGGGCAGCACAGTTACATATAAACTTATCTTAAAGACAGTACTACGGGCCTTCTCTATGTTCAATACAAATTTACACATAATCAACCCAGGGAGTGCAAAATTGCACCCACCAAGTGACATGGTGGGAGAGTGTACAAATTTTCTATTGAAACGCAGAAGGGCTGGCTGAAGCCCCACTAAAGAAGAGGATTTTGGCATAATATCGCCTTTCGCCCGACAATGTGCCGGTCACGAGAATCGAACCACGGACCTTGAGTACGAGAATCCAGCGCGTTAGCAATCGGTCACCGGACATAATGAAAATATTATTATATAGTTAAAGCGCAATGTACTTAAAGTATACAGAATAAAATCACAATTATTGTAAAATGTATTGTGGATTTCTTAATAAAATCACAATTATTGTCAAATGTAGTGTGGATTTCTTAATAAAATCACAATTATTGTAAAATGTGAATTTATTTTCAGTTTCCAAATACTTGGAGAAACTACATACACAAAACCCACATTTCTGCCGAGTTAAAAGTCTGTATTAATCAGACGTTGCTAAGTATACTAAAATAATCGATAGTTATATGAACACGCATGCGATACTCATTTCTAAAAATAACCTCATGTATACAATTCACTGCTGAGATATATTAGCCGATATAATCTAACACAGACAATATGTGACTCAGGTTATCGGATTAGCTTGTTCTTAGTAAATGTAACACAAATTAGCTACATTCAATGGACTTCTTGGAAACATTAGTGTCCTATGGGACTGTATAAATCTCTATTGTTGTGTTATACATGTATTTTGAAGACAAATGGATTTTGCTGCTGACTAGTGTACACACAATTGCATATCATTTTTATGAACGATATATTTATTTATGGACGAAATAACACATACAATAAGGAAAGATATATCGATACTTACTCAAAGCAATGTGGGTTCCATTTTGACCAAAATTCACAATATATTGCTGTCATTAATACAACTTCAAGATTTACTAAGTTATACTTGACGGAGTTGTCTCGCTTAATCATCTAATACCGTAGGAACATACGCGAATTTAACTTTTCGTCCAAATCTTATTGAAAAAGCAGATTTTGTGATATTATCTGCCACACATTTTACTGAAGGTGGTACTATGTTAAAATATTTACCAGCAGAATTAATTGACTTAAATATAATTTATTGGCCAGTCTCTGTATTTACAGATTTAACAGCTCTTGCGTATCGTGCGCCGCCAGAATTTCCGGACTTGCAATTTTGACTTTGTATAACAATTCGCAAGTTATCAAGCGAGTTATCAAGTTTATTACCACTGATGTGATCTATTACAAGTCCATCTTTAATGACCCCATAAAAACATTCGTAGATGAATCTATGTGAGAAATAATTTTTATTTCCACTGGTATTAAATCTAAAATAACCAAATTTATCAACACTACCGACTGGTTTCTTTAATCTACAGTGCCTAATTACACCATCACGAGATGCTTCATAATTTGTAATGATTGGGTGCGTTACAAACTCATTTTACTCCATTTATATACTAATATTATTTGTGTAAATCATTATTTTGAAAATCTAGCGAGATAATCTTCTTCGGTTTTTATAGGAGATTCACCTGAAGATGTTTTATTTTTTTTTTATCGTAATATCGTTTCAGCTCTCTGTATTTTTTACCACCACATTGCACACACAGTTGAGTTTTTCCTCTTACTCCAACACCACACCGCACACACGGTTTTGGTCCTAGACTACTATGTCTAACGCACTGCATGTGAAAACCGCAGAATTCATTTACGCATGCTTTGTTACAAGGAGAAGTATATCCGATCATAAGCCAATTACATCGATTATTTGTTTGAATCATATACAAGAGATTAAAATTCAATTTAAATGCATATTTGTCTTAATTATAATAATGCAGGAATTATCCGCAATTGAACATTCTGGAGCCAGATTTGATCTTGACAGACTGCCGAAATATAAATTTAGTTTTTTGATGCAAGATCTAGCTTTAACGAATAAAGATATAACAAAACGTATCCGAGAAGCCAAAAAGGAATTTCGCGACGATGGTGCGGCTCATGTGTGGTCGACATTCAGAATTGGAAATATTGTTAATGTAATGAATGACAAACGAGGAAGAGAGATTATTGACTACCTTGTTCAGAGATATTTTATTTTAATAAAATTTATTGTAATGACAGACGATGACACTTGGATTATTCGTGACAAACGTGATTCTGTCCACATGCACTCAGGAAATAATATTGTTCTTAGTAAAAATTCCAGACCAGGAATACTTACTGGTATTGACAAACTATATTACGAACGAACATATCCTGTGACTGCGGTTGTGTACGCAATATATCCGTTAAATAATAAACCTAACGTTGGGGATCTCAAACCTATGAAATTGTCAAGGATAAATTGTGTAGCTGAACGGGTTACAGAACACTTCACAAACGCGATACGAGGAAACGGTTTAACGGATTTACGACGTAAAAAAATAAATAAGTGGGCAGAAAAAGTTAAAGATACCGGAGTGTCTATGAGCGACGTTGCTGAGCTGGGAAAGAAATTAAAATTCCCAATAACAGTGAAGACGTTAACCGGAGAGATTTTGTACAAATCGAAATATGAATCAAGAGGAGCTTCCATAGATATTATTGATCATAACGCACATGCATGGACTGTGGCAGTAACAATATTTCCACGAGACAGAACGGTTAAATTTTATAATGGTCATGTATTTGATTTTATCAGAAATATCAGTAAAATTGACCCTGTATCTGTTTGGCTGTTTCAAAAGTTGGGAATATGATTATCATGATCAGTTTGTACGGTCTAATGGTGATATTTATCCTACAGAATTTCTCCACGAAGAAATGAAAAATCTTGCATTAAAATATACCTCTGACGATATTAAGGTTGGACAATTACTGAATAACTCTTTTACCGTTTCATCAATTGCTGCTCACGCTGCTCAGGAGAAAAATTCATGGAAACCGACACGATTGGAATTTCTTGAAGATGTCTAACACACTTGTGTGGAATACGGACATGGTGGATTGTGGAATACTAAATACGATTATAATGACGTTATCTCAGTTGATATGGTAGCATGTTATCCTGGAAGTTTTCTTGGATACGGAGAATGTTCTGAATATTTTAAGAGATTTGGACATCCGACACACGAAATGACCAGAGTTGCGATAAACGGACCCTTACCAGATTTTGACTTAACCGGATTCGCCTGTATAAAGTCGTTCGAGTTTTACGGGGATCACCATCCGATTGTTTATGCGTGGTTTGGAAGACAATTTTCAGAAAAATGTTGGGTTCCAATAGTACTAATACAGTACATGCTTGATGCTGCAATTTTAGTGTCGTAGAACGTGAGTGAAGCAATTATATCATACCGCGTGCAGAAACAAGTTTGGTTGCCAGAACCGGATATATTTAATATTGATGATGCTAGAAGAGATTTTTCTAATCTTAACGAAGATGATATTGTTAAAATTACTAATAATATACGTGAATGCAGGAGAGAAAGTGATGAGAAATTTGCAAATAATCTCGGCAGAAAAATAATCGGTAAATTTACGCAAGGAGGATCATATGATCATAAACGAATGTGTACAAGATTAATCATGGACGATGTTGAACTCGATTTTATAATTGCTGATACAACGGAGAAAAACACATTTATAAGTCGAAGTAATGCTTATTTATCAGACGGAACTAAATTAGGTACAATTGTGAGCTATACTGATGGCGAGTCACCGCAGTTTACTCATTTAAGATCTTCGATGCTAGCGTATGTTTCGATAAATCTATTATCGATGATAAACAGATTTCCTCGTTATGCAGTCAGAGTCGCGACAGATTCATTTTATATAAATAAAAAATATGCGGATTCGTTAAAACAATTGCATATTAACAATCATGCATCATGGGGCGAATAGAGAATAAAACATGAAGATATAATTAGTTACTCTGAATCTGCCGACGTTGAAATTGCGGAGACATATTACAAGAATAATCAAATACCAGGATTGACATCGGCACCATTTGTATATGATCCTGTGGCTAGACATAAAACCGTTTATCTTAATGGGTGTGGTGGTTCAGGTAAAACAACACGCGCGATTGAATTATTTAATAATTGTTCTGATATGATTGTTTTGACACCGACACATAAACTCGTCAGGGAAATAAAAGAACGAGGAGTAAAATCATGTACATGTCATAGTTTCTTTAGATGGTGCGGAGACGCATGGACTCCATCGCGGATGGGTGAGAAATGCATTCCTAAAATTATTATCTGGGACGAGATATGCATGGTGTCGCTAGAGGTATTAAAAATATTTCTTGATTGGCTGTCATTGAAGAATACTGCTGTGATAATGTGTGGCGATCATGGTCAACCACCACCTTTCACTGGATCGTCTCCACATGAGTGGCTGAAAACATTTGTAGATTATTACGAAGAAATAACTGATGACCATAGAGCTATTGATAAATCACTAAAAGAGTTTAAAAAGTTAATAAGACTACAGCCAGATAAAATACGATGTGAGATAATGCGTAAAATAATTCCAGAAACTTCTATGAATGATTTTTGGACTTTATGGAAGACCTGCTGATTTGATAGTTGCAAGTAGAAAAATAGTTCGCGATACACTTCAACAACAATTATTTACGTTACATAAAGAAAACTTTTCAAATCTACCTGTACCTTTGTGTTATCGCCCAGCAGATACTCGACGACAGAATGTTGATGTTGAGATTCCTGGTGGTGAAATGCAAAATCTTGTGCTAAATGATATTGTTTTAGTTGTTGTTGATGTTGTTGAGAGCGTGCTAAGCATGGATAAATCGCCTAGGACGTTAGGATACGCTATAACGATTCACTCGTCACAGGGATTAACTATTACTGATACAAATATTTGGATTGTCGATGATCGTATTGAGTGGTCAAATTTAGTTTATCTTGCAGTGTCTCGAGTCAGAAGAATATCTCAACTGCACAGGATTATCATGGATTGCGTAATAACCGAAGAAATCACTAACAACATTGTCGATATCAATAAAAAATTAGCGAGTTATAAGCAATGTGACAAAAAAAATAATCGCGATTTTAATATTGATGATGACTTTATTATAACACTAAAACAACGGCAGAATAATCATTGTGCAAGTTGTAACTGTAATATGCTGTGGCAGTATTCAAATAATAATCCAAGACAATTTACCGTTGATAGAATTAATAGTAGTCTTGGTCACACACGCGAAAATGTGATGCTGACCTGTCTTGAATGTAATCGACGTAGAGGTGCAAGTTTACAAAAGTGAACCCGGTGGTAATTGTGCATCCGTAGGAATTATTTGTAATTGTTCGCGTACAAATCGACGCTGAGGAGCAGTTGAATCTAATCTGTAGATTGCAGGTCTACCTGTGGATCTTACCACGCTGGAAATTTTGTGTGTGGTCACACTCCAGATAGGATCAGTTGCTCTTTTTCTACCTCCTTCAAGTTCACCAGGTTCATATAAATATCTTACGGTAACATTACCTAGTACTGGTTGAGAGGAAGATTTACGTTGTATTGGTATATTTTTTTTGTGTGATCGCATTAGAAGGTTTCATAGAAGTTGCACGAGTCATTTCATTGTTTAACGCAGCTATAACACTTGGTAACCTTGCAACCCATTCACGAGATCTCTCCATGGACTTAAAGTCAGCGGATATTTCCTTTGCGTATTGGTATCCAAATAACCGCTCAGCAAGTGTTCGATTAAATCGTTCAACGATTGCCTGATCACGATGAATTTTGGTGTGTCCTCGTCTGATTTTAACGTTATGTCGCTTCATCAACGATGATACTACACCAAGAAATTCTTTGCCAGGATCAACCTGTAGCAGTTATGGCCATCGTAGACCACCACGTTGATAAATTCGTTCAAACGCAGATGCAACTTCAGTTGCTGTTTTAGTTGATAGTGGTTCTGCTTCTTTATATCTACTCGCAACGTCAACGACAGTTAACGCGTATTTGTATGTATATTGACGTCTGCCAATTTTAATGGTACCGTGTGGTAAAAACAAAATATCTGCTTGATGAACTTCATTAGGGGTACTGACATCAAAATGTGCATACTGAATTTTTTTAGGTGGACGTAGATAGATTTGCCATATTGCCTGTCGTGTTAACCACGCTGCAGCAACATCACGTGAGACTTTTGCTGCTTCAGCAAGTTTAATAATCGCTGCTTTACCTCTCCAATATCCTCTCGGGCTATAATAAACAGATTCCATTAGTATGATAATAATCAGTTGATTAATTACCAGCCCCTAACATTATTTTACCTTTCCTACCAGCTTTTATCAGAAAAGCAGCTAATTTTTCTCGAAGTGATTTATCTTTTACATTATTAATGGCATGAATTAATTTTATATCGGCGAGATGTCGTTGTTGTAAATCTTTACTTTTATACGCGACATCATGAATGTGACACGCTTGATCAATTGCGTTTATTGGATATTCTCCAGGTCTTGGTTGGTCTTGGTTATCGAGTCGGATATCGAGACGAGTTCCAGGACCACAATAATTATAGCCAGGTAAATGTTTCTCACTAGGATACTTTGCCCATGGAGCTTCTGGTAATTTACCTAACGAATCAGCAATATCTCCACCTGTCTTTAATGAAATAAATTTGTATTTTTTTGTACCACATTTCACACACTTGCCTGTAAGTGCGCGCCTGTTATTTTTTGTTATTATTGTCGTTAATCCACTGGTATGAGTGGGTGCTCTACATCGAACACAATATAAATCCATATTACTATTATATGGATATAATTGACTTCTCAGCGACACGAAAACAAGAGCCAGTCAAGCATTATCCAGCGCTACCAAATTCTATCAGAGCAATTATACTTGGCCCATCTGGGTCTGGTAAAACGCAATTATTACTTAATCTGATAATGCGATGGCTCAAGTGGGATAAATTATATTTAGTAGCACCATCTGTAGATGATCAACGATGTTACGAAGTACTTAGAGATTTTAATGAAAATGCAAAGTCGCTGACGTGTCCTGATAATGATGCTATTGATTTTATTACCGATATCGATGAAGTTCCATCCATAGATGATCTTGATGGATGTATCAATAATCTCGTAGTATACGATGATGTAATGCTGGACAAACAATCCAATCCAGCTCGGATATTTTCGCGAGGCCGTCACAAAAATACAGACGTGATTTATTTAACTCAGAAATACACACAAATTCCAAAAGTGATCAGAGATAATTGCAATATCTTAATTGTGTTTAATGGAGTAGATAATTATACTTTACAAAATATTTATTATACTTGGTGTTCAGGGGACATGGACATGATTAAGTTTAAAAACTTCTTTTCAAAAGCACAAGCTATTCCGTTCGGATTTATAACGATAAATTTACATGACCCAAGATCTAGGTATCGTATAGGTCTGGATAAAATCTTTGGTTAATTATAGCAGCAGAGGAGGTGAACGACCAGCGTTGAGTGACCAGCGCGTAAACGAAACATTCCTAAAAATAAAAACGCGCGTCAGAGAAAAGTAACAAAATGAGCTAACTAGTTAGAGGTTGTGGTTTAACGTTATTGACCTTAAGATTTCCTTTTCGTAGGAAGGCTTATTTTTCATAAATAAGGTCTCGAACAAAAATGGTCTGTTCACCTCCTCTGCTGCTAATAGACTTCGTGAGTCCATGCAAAAGACACACAAGTCACCACCCTTGCTCTCATCGACTCCATCAGCACCTTGGCCTCGGATTAATAAAAGAGAACCATCTTCTTTAACGAATACTTTGCAGCTACTTTGCTAAAACAAACGCTATTCTTGTGTACATAGCACAGCTCGAATCACCTACGTATCGCTCTTTTAGGTACCATATACGAATAAAGGTTATAATAATTTTAAAACCAAAAGGTGTTCGCAAGAGAGAAATTATATTAAAGGGTCATATATTTTGTTAGTAACACATTTATTTTATTTTCAAATAATGAAGATGAAAAGATTGATTCTGACTTTAAGTGCTTGTTTGAGAATACTTTCCGCATTAGCTTTTACTAACTGGCAATAACGATCAATCCGCATTTCTTGCAATGCTTGTATCAGTTCCTTTACGTACAGTGTTCAAATGTATGAAAGTAAATATATACATGTAATGTTCAGCAATGCTTGTATCAGTTCCTTTACGTACAGTGTTCAAATGTATGAAAGTAAATATATACATGTAATGTTCAGCAATGCTTCCAAGACAAATATAGGGGAATGGAAAGCTATTAATACAATGAAATATTCATCATTTCCAATATAGCATCTGATAGCATTTCTGTCTATCTGTCTGTCTTTGGTCAGACGGTAGGTCGGTCGGTCTATGTCTTTGCCACAAATGTACAATTTGAGTCACATTATTCAGCTGTAAAATTTTTGTGCAATGAGCTTGAAACAGTCAATGGTGTGAACCAGTCAATGATGTGAGTCAGTCAATGATGTGAGTTAAAGTCAATGATGCGAGTCAGACAGTCAATGCTGTGAATCAGACAGCCAATGATGTGGGACAGTCAATGATTTGAGTCAGACAAGGTAAAATAAATTGAACAATAAATTACCATAACTATTATTTTTAACTGCTGTAAATTGGGTCGTGATTTTAAATATAAAAAAAAATAAATAAATTAAACATCAAGAGGAACTTCTGAAAGTACCTTAATTACCCGCATAAACGTCGGGTCCAACTTTAAGCAAAATATACTCTGATCTGCCATCTAATAATACGCCACAGATTAGAATCTATGTTGATTGTTCAACCTATTAATCCGACAAACTGCTTTGAAAACGAATCTACACATTATACGATGATAGATCTGGGTCTAGTTTGTTCGAAGATAGACCGGACATGTATGTACGGTACGACGGTAGATCTGGGTCAATGCAGTTCACAGTTGATCGTACTTATGTATGTACGGTACGCCGCTTCACATGATGATCCAGATATTATTATTGATATCAAATTCTTTGAGAGGCAAATGTCACCAAGAATCCACATTTACGTACACAAAATATTAAAATGTATTCGACGATTATAAAGTAATAAGAGCTAATTATAAGGATTGATTTATCTTATCGGTTGTGTCCTGAATTTATCTTACTGACTTCACTCGCTTATAAGTCTGATTCAACTGCAAAAGACGTAGACCCAGATTTGCCGTCGCATTGTGTGCCGGTAGATCAGGGTGAAGGAAATTTGTTAGGACTAATCAGTTGAACAAAAACATAGATCTAGATCTGCCAGCGCATAATATGCCGTAATATCAGGGTATATGCGTTTCGCAGAATTTAACGCGTTTATATACGGTAAATTTATGCTAATTTAAATGAGGAGTTGCCTCTCATAAATGTTGCTTTCATCTTCCTAATGAAATCCTTTGTTTTGCGTCGTGTTTGTACATGTGTGCATATATGCTTGTTAGGAAATAACGTTCCAAGACAGGCTCTGCAGTTCTTTAAGCCACGTCACGTTGTGTTATCCAAACGGTCAGTGCAGAGAAAACATGCCTTGCCATGTGCTCGTACGATAATGATTCAAAGCATTATATAATAAACACAGGGCGGCCGACCACGGAAGACAGGCTGAAACCACTGCTTGGTTAAGAAACACATGGTCGCTGTCCACGTAAGACAGGTGACCGCTGATTACATGGCATTTATATATAAGAATAAGAATAGAAGTTGTGACCAGGTGACCGCTGAAATAGGTTGACCGTTTGGACAGGTTTGACTTTATTATTCGTATATATTAAAGCAAATGTGTTTTGGATGGAATAATTGCCATGCTTATAGAGAGGGATTTGTGCGACTTTGTTGGCAGGATATCAATCAGACGCAGTGGGGTAGAAGCCCATGTAAAAGCTGAGTAGAGAATTCTAAATTTGAAATTAATGTATCACCTATCTCCAACAATCATGAATCAAACAAGTCTGATCAAAGATAAGTTGCCGCTTTTTATTATGCAGTTCATAATAAAAACAATTTTCATTACTTTAAAGTATTATGGAATCAAACAATCAAAGAAGTGAAAGCGATTATGTCGCTTCTGTTCTCGTTATCGTGTGGCAGATTCGTTGATTACTGAGTGTACCCTAAAGTTTAGAAAAGAATTGATTAAGTTGAAAGTAAAGACATGGACTGTAAATTATTAGTGGTTCAAAATATACGCTTTACATAATAAAAATCACAGATAGAGTTAAAATGCGATATACAAACCTCGGATTAGGATGCATTTTTTTTTTTTTAAATCCTCTAATCGTGAGGAATATAATGTTTAAAAAGGTACCGCATATAAAACTTTATAATACACAATGGTCTACACGTTAAGTGCATTGTTCATGGACATAGGAGATACGAGAAAGCAAAAAGAGTCCATAGCCAGGCTAAAATATGAATATACACTATGTCATACATTAATTATTCCTAGGATAATGACTCTACTGCTTAAAATAAGTAATAAAAAAGAGTGAGAAGCAACAAGCTTTGTAAAATTCAACAAATAATTTATTCCCCATGAATACAAAATGAAAATGTAAAAAGTAACTTATGGTATTGCGAATTAAATCTCAAATAATCCTAAAGTTTTTAACACAAGTCCTAATGATTAAAGTTCTGAATAAGCTTCTTTGGTATTCCAAAAGAAATCCAACGCTGGAAGTGTTGATGTGCAAGTGATGGCCTGATTCGTGGCGATGTGCCAACAGTCTTTTGTTGGATCACAATAATGCAATCCAAGAATATACCTTATTTTAATTTCAGTATAAATCCAAGTCTCTTTCCAAAAATATTATTTTTCAGCACTTTGTATTTCCAGGGAATAACAATTTGAATTAAATAATTTCACCCAACTCAAAATACTACACAACAATAATGCAACTTAATTCTGCTCAGATAAAAAAAAAAAACAAGACATAAAACGAAAACCCGGATGAGGGTCAAAAGTTCATTGTTATAGAACGATTAGAAGGTACAATAAAGCATGTGACACAAATCACGTACACAAGACCTAGCTATGCGAAGAAATTCAAATGTCCTTGACTCAGCTTAAGATAATAATCCTAATAGTTATCCAATGTTCCTGATCTTGGACAAAGTCAGCAATTAGATAGTTTTTATATTATCCATAGCATATAATAAAATTTTTTTTTTTAAAAAAGTTAGCAAATAAAAAATGAAAATTAAATATACATAACACTAGAAACAAGCAGAGAGCTGAAAAGCAATATGCTGGAGCAGTAAAAATAAATTTAACTTAAAAGTGCACTAATTATGGTAAAATCAAGGTTTGCTTGGCAAAATTATTATTTGCTTGGTAAAACCATGATTTGCTTGGTATAATCATGCACTGCTTGGTAAAATCGTAATTTGTTTGGTAAAATTATGAGTTGCGTGGTGATTTCCTTGGTAAAAGCATACTTTGTTTGGTGATATATGATTTGCTTGGTAAAATCATGCGTTGCTTTGTGAAGTCATTATGTGCTTGGTAAAATTATGAGTTGCGTGGTAAAATAACGATTTGCTTGGTAAAATCATGCGCTATTTGGTGAAATCATTATTTGCTTGGTAAAATCATGAATTACATAGGAAAATAATGATTTGCTTGGTAACATCATGCGTTGCTTGGTAAAATCATGATTTGCTTGGTAAAATCATGATTTGCTTGGTAAAATCATGCGTTACTTGGTGAAATCATGGTGTGCTTGGCAAAATCATGAGTTGCTTGGTAAAACTATGATTTGCTTGGTAAAACCGTGATTTGCTTGGTGAAATCATCACTTGCTCGGTAAAGTCATGACTTGCTTGGTACAATCATAAGCTGCATGGTTCTTAATAGATTTTCACATTTTTATTCCAGAGGCCGAGGTGTACCAGAGTAACGTGAGCTGAACGAAGCCAGAGTCGAAAAACAATCCCAGAAAACTATGATCCAAACTATAGTTTGTTCATCTTTTACCAGGGCAGGATTAATTATTTCATTGTCTTGCTTGCTTTGGAGGACTAACGCAATGACCAATGACTTTGTTAGTAACAATTTAGACCATGAATATTTAAAACAGGATTCAAATTGAAACAGTAAGAAGTAGAAAAGGTAAAGTAATGCCAATCGTATTTTAAGTGAATTTTCTTGCTTCATTAATTCTATGTGAAAACAAAATGATGATCAACTAACAATTCATGTATGCCACTTCAACAGTTTTTATAGATATAGGAGTGACTACATTTCGTTCATTTTGTGACATATCTTCAACAAAGAACGGATTTAACATGCTTTTTTTGTCATGAATGATCAATAATTAAATAGCCTAAGTTAATCATTTGTTTATATTAGCTTTCATTAGCTAAAAATAACTTTCGTTGCCCTTTCGACTCTTCGACGTTGATGACCAAATAAGACACTTATAGAAAAATCAACGATGTTTGCAGCAAGAAATTCACATTTGTGTCTGTTCTTGAAGGAGGAATACATAGAGTGAAATGAGGTGAGTTGGTTGAGATAGTGTGAAATATGAAGGTGGTTGAGGTACTGTGAAATAATTAGGTGGTTGAGGTATAACATCGAACTGTAAACAAGAACAAACAATCCCTACTTGTATTCGCACTTAAAGCAGTGCCGGATTACCAAATAGGCAGAGTAGGCACCGGCCTATGGGCCCCACGCCTTTTAAGGGCCCCGCGACAAAGGATCAAAATAATATTGAATTGATTTGATCTTGACGTATTAGGAGATAATTTGCGAGGGGGCCCCGAGATTTCGACTGCCTAGGAGCCTCCACGGGGTTTAGTCCGGCACTGACTTAAAGAATAACTACATTATAAGAACACGCTGTAAGCAAGAGAGACAACTCTACACAGTATTTTGCAAACCTTCTACTAATTACAACTTTGCTAGTATTTACAGTTTGACACTGATTATAACTGACATCATCCTTAGGTTATGTTTCCTGTCTCTTACACAATGAAGAATTTAATCATCAAATTGGCCAAAAGTGTTTGCTGCGGGCGTTATTTGCATCTTTTATCAACCGAATCTAAATTAAACCTGGAATTGAACTTCAAATAGATAGGCAAACGTTCAACAGCACACATTTTCGTACAAAATCTTGGCTATTAAAGTGACACAGAATCACTGATAGTCCTGACACTTTCTAACGAAGCAGAGGTACATCTATCTTCCATCTAGCAGCCAATTTGCAGAACCTGCCGGAAAGGAGACTTAACAACAGACTTGACTAAAACATAAATCATTAAAGCATGAATCTTTGAAACTATTGAATGATTCAAAATATATTTAAATGAAGGATATGCAATAAACGTTAGGGATATGAAGCAAGAGATACATGTGAGATAGCGCCTCAAGATCGTTCATTGTCTGTCTCACAAGAGTATTTGAAAATGTTAATGTGATTGAAGCATACGATTAACCCTCAAGCGTTATCGGAATGTATAGATGAGGTAATATGATAAATGGTCTGAACTTATTAAAAAATATAATGGCGACTTTTACAATATTCGTCTGACGTCCAAAAATGGAAGTAATAATAAAAAAAATAAACAAGAAATCAATGGGTTTCTTTCCGTCTGGCCTCACCCACTCAGGCGAGCAAGACACGTTGTATCGGTAACTCAACCGATTTCCGGGAAGAAAGACAATTAAAATGTTTGTAGTATTTGACAGTTACCCTTTGTATTGTGAATGTGTTATTATCGCATTTTTATAACTAAAAAGCCATTCTTACATTTATAGTTTGTAAACAACGTGCAATATAAACGTTGAAACAAAAATCTCGAAACTTTTTGCAGCGTTAGTAATGTGAAATGTATTGTATTACAATAGTACAGTAAAATGTACGTTATTACAAAAACACTGAGATAACGTATTGTGTTACAATATCACTGTGATAATGTATTATATTGCAATAGGACTGTGATGATGTATTGTATTACAAAGGCGGTGTGATAAATTATTGTATTACAATAGCACTGAGACAATATACGTTAGTACAATAGCACTATGATAATGTATCACAATAGCTATGTGATAATGTATTGTCTTACAATAGGACTGTGATAACGTAGCTTTAACAATTTTTCAGTCATATCGCTACAATGTCTGCAGTGTGAGGGTTTATAGTGATGTCTAGCACTGGGGCATCATGCCGCAGACATGTGGCATGATGTCCCACCCAATCACATTATCTTGACATCAGGCCGACCAGTCCTAACACTAACCTCTTAATGCTGAGTGCCAAGCGAGGCAGCTGTTTGTACCATTTTTTAAAAAGTCTTTGGTATGACTCGGCCGGAGTTTGAACCCGCGACCTCCCGCATCCGAAGCGGACGTTCTAACCACTAGGCCACCAGAGCGGTCAAGAGGACTGTGATAATGTATTATATTACAATAACACTGTAATAATGTATTGTATTACATCAGCACTGCGATACATTCTATATTTACTCTTGATTAAATAAACGTAAAATTGCATTCTTTCACAACACATATTATCAGTCAATCAATCACCCTCTTAAGTCCTACAAGGGTCCGACAAGGCCCATGTTGAGCCATCCTGTTCTCTGTTGAAGGATGCCAAAAATCCTCTTCTCTTTTTTGTCAGTCTTACTGGTTTATGAATGATCGTCTTGTACCTCTCTTTTATGGATCTAGCCATCTTCTTGATGATTTTCTCCGTTTGCGCTTTCCTTCCGTTATTCCTTGCATTGCTAGATTCCCTAGTCTGTTGTTCTTCATTCTCAAGATATGCTTAAATTATATCGTTTTCTACTATCTGTTGCCAGTTAATTTTTATTATCTTTCTAGAGTACCTCATCTCGAATGCGTTTAGCATTTCTATATCTTTTATCCTTTAGGTGCATGTCTCGAACTCACACAGGAGAATCGAGAAGACGCATGTGGCTGGAATTCATACCTATGATCTTATCAATAGTCAGCCGTTCTTCCAGATCTCCTGCGGTGTACTGAATGGCCCGTTTTCATTT